>BMAU01013768.1:0-71026 GCA_019973935.1 Trichonephila clavipes
ATAGTTAAAATTTTCGCCATTTTCCTTAAAAAAATTTTGTGAGGGAAAATTTTAAATATACGAAATTTGTGAGGGTTTTTTTTTATTTTAAACAAATTAAAAAGCTATAAGCAATAACATAATTTACAAAAAAAAACTTTTCTACACTTTTGTGCAGCAAATTCTTTTATTTGCTCATCACGTCTTAAGTCTTTGTTGAGATCAGTATTAATAGGAAGAAGTGATAAATAATTAGGCCAAGTATTTTTCATCGTTGTCCTATCTTTGTTTTCTATACAGGACATTTTAGAGAACGCACGCTCCGCTTCACAACTAGTAACAGCGAGCGTTAGAAAAATCTTTAAAATGGTATACAAACCTGGAAAAACGTCAACAAGTTCCTTATCAAAAATTAAATTGATCACATCACTACAAATATAGAACTCTAGCTCAGTTTGTTTTAAATAATTTTTGAACTGAACACCTTCATTTACTAAATGTTGTGTGATCTACTTCATCTGAATAGTAATCAATAAATAGCGCGTACAGTCTCCAGGTCGACGATCTCATTACTTAGATCTTGCAAATCCATTAAAAATGTTAATTTTTTACTATATTCTGCATATACTTGACTTCTTTTATTTAAATCAAGGATTAGCTCATCTAACGCAATTATAAGCGTGTCTCTTTTAAATTTTTTTGTCCCATGCACAGCTTTTTGTATGGATTTATCCGCAAATTTTGAAATAACCCGTCACTTGATCACATCGCTTTATTCTGTTTCTACCTAGGACTTAATCTTTTGGCTGCTTCTTGATATTCTTTTAGTTTTTTATCTGATTCATGTCTTACATTGCTTATAAACTTTTTTAACCCTGTATGTACCGACGATACTTATAAGTATCACTCACTTTAAAATTACATAGAATAAGCATTTTTACGAATACTCTGACGATACTTAGCAGGAATATTCTTTTAAATTCACTATTTCAAGATATATAGCATCACGGGTTCTATGACGAGTATTTTAGTGGTGAAGGCGAATAGTTTTATTGCAGAAGTTGCGTTTTCAGCTGACATTTTGATCGGATGGCAAAGATTGTCATTTTTGTTCCGAAAAAGTAGCTAATGTCAAAAGGTAAGTGTCTTATTTTTTTAAATGTTAAGGAAGACCTTAGAAAACGCGCGCGATTTTACTATTTACTTTAAGTGAACAGTGTATATATAATAAATTTTACAGTTGAATAATTTTGTGGTATCGACAGCACACTGGGTGTTGGTGCAAAAACTTAGTTTTTTTTCCGTCCCGGTGGCTTATTGTTGTTTTTTGTTGTGTTGTAGGTCATCACTATAGTGCAATAATGCTTTTTTTTCGTGGCATTTCTTTTAACTTAACTTATTTATTTTGCTTTCTCGTTGTTTTATTTTAACGTTTTCAAAAAATTTTGAACTTTGAATCAGAGCTTGTTCTTTTTTTTCCCGCGTACAATTAAATGAAATATCTATCATTATTTCAAAAACAAGAAATATATTTAAAAAAAATTTTTAAGTCAATTCCTACTTAGATCAACAAAGAAAAATTTTATTTTAGCTACTTTTTATTAAATAGTTACAATTAATATAAATATGGATATACCTATGACAGAATCACAACATTAAGTGGTAATTAATTTTTATTAATTATCATTAAAGTATCGTATTGTCATCCAAAACAATCGTGTATATAAAATTTCAGTTCAACTTAATGCTTTAAGACGTGAGGAAAAAAAAAAATTTTTCAAGTTTTGACATAAGACGCCAAAAATGATGTCAACGTGTCTGTATTTGTAATTCTTTGAATAATTAGTTTTAATAAATTAATTTTATTAATTATAATTAAATTATTGTATTGCCATCCTAAATAATCATGTATATAAAATTTCAGCTCAAGTGAGCGCTTTAAAATGTATTTTATTAACGATTGAAAATTCCACCAAGATAAATAAATAAATATATAGAGAGAGAGTGTGAGCTAATAGTAGGAATTGAATTAACAATATTTTAATTTCTTTATGTGTAACTGAGATTTAACAATAATAGGAGATTTTCAAGGTGCTATTATTATTATTGTTATTTCCTTTTCTTAGAATATTTGGAAAAAGAAACTTTGTCTTCAAGAGGCTTTGGATTTATTTCAGAGCCTACTATCTGAAATCCATGATGTACTAACAAATGATTTTTCAGATAAAGAAGTCCCAGCAAATTATCTGCTGGAACTTTCGCTAGATTCTTAGTATGACGATAAAGAGACTGAACTCAAGGGGCAGTAGTTTATGTTAAGAAAATTCGGTATTTCTTACCCCAGGATACAAGGCTTTAAAAACATTCAATCGAAACCTCACTCAAAACGCATAATGTTTAATGAATTTCCGTGTATTAATGAAAAAAAACTGTTTCTTTTTTAATATCATCAAATTAAGTTTATGTGTAAAAAAAGTAAATAAATTTAAAAAATTTAATAATCTTCGAAAATAAATATTTTGTGCTGTAAAACATTAGTGTTCTCTGGTTATTTAGTATTTTTAAGAGTCATTCGGTCTTTTCGTGTTATGAGAATATTTGAGATCTGATTGTGGACTGACGATACTTTAAAGTACCAATTTAGTTAATTAGCTGTAACAAATTAAAGTTTCCGAAGTTGAGTATTTTATTTATGTGTATCTCTTAATGTTTAATGCAGTGATTGAAAAAAATATTGCATTTACTGTAAATCATAATGCGATTGTTAAAGTGTTAATGATAATTAAGTTATTCCCTTCGCAGATGTCCAAACCAAGAGTCTGTAATTTTTTGTTAACTGAATTAAATCTTTCTAAAATTCCATGCCAAAATATAATTAAAATGACAAATTCGAGTTTTGTTGATTTATTAAATAAATTTACTGCCTCTTTTTGAAAATCAATTTTCGCATTTTCATTGTCACTAAATGCCTTAAGAATATTCATGATATTACATAATTATGTTTCAAGGCTTCAGCAGCATCGTAGTGACAAGACCATCTGGTCTGACTTAAACTTTTTAAGACAAATTTCTGTTTAATTTCACGATTTAGAAGTTCCCACCTATGGGTCGAAGCAGAAAAGAAAATATATGTTTATTGCACTAAACCAAAGAAGTTCACGATTTCAGTTACAATCTGAACTGATTCTGCACCAACCAGATCAAGAGAATGTGCAGCACAAGGTACATATTTAGCGAATTTATTTTTTTTTCTTTTAGAAGAGCTTGTGGGCACACCATTGTATCGACTTGACTGGACACATTGGCAACGTTATCAAATGTCTATCCCCTACAAATATCTAATAGTAGTCTAGTTGTTAAAAAGAATAGGATTAAGTAAGTATAAGCCAGAGAGAGTGTGAAATCTTAATTAATGAGACACACCTTTCATACACTTTTCCCCGAAAACAATATCGTAGTATTGTAGTATTGTATCGTAGTCATTGCGGGGGAAATCTGTGGCGTTGAATCCATCATAATTGAATAACCCTTTGTGTCATCGTTATTCATTTGAGTAGTAATTGTTTTATGATTTGCTTGCCCATGATCTCAATTAATTGCTCATATATTCTTTTTGATAAATGCGATATTAATGATTTTGGTCATAATTCTCGCTATTCAATACGTTCACAAATGAATGGGTCGAACTCTGCTATCAGTTCCAGGGCACATTTAAAATTACCATTATGAGGAGAACCAAAAACTTCCTCGGTACCTCTAAATGCTAAACTTCTTATAGCCAAATACTTTACTGCCACAATAACACGTTTGAGGACATTGTAGAAACATTCTGTCTTTTTTCTTAGTTTGCTCCTGTAATTGTTTATCAAAAACAGACTTGTTTTCTCTTCATGTCAACCAAACAAACATTGAATTTTTATGTTCAATCGAATTTTTATGATTTTCTAAACAACTTGTTACGTGTTTCCAATCAGAAAAGGCAGTAGTGTATTGATAATTTGTTTTAGAAAAATGTTTGCAGGTCAAACAAAAACACTACCAATGCTAGTTGAATAAAATAGCCTAGAACTTACCAGCACTTGGCCATTTTTAAGTTTTTCAATGAAATGATTATTGGAAAATGATCTCTTTTGCTCTTTGTATTCTCTTACCGAAACAGAACATATATTGTTTGGATCTTTATTTTGAAAATAACTCATTTCATGTGAAAGGATATAATAAATAAAAGTATTACTTAGTGATTTAGGCGATGAACCCAACATCAACGTATTTCTCAAACTCAAATCCACCATTTTTTAAACACTTTTTGGTCGGGGTATGACTCATGTCCTCTGGCTGAACAACATCTTTTTCAGAAGACTGCTGATCACCGAGATCTTGCATATTTTCATCATTAATATTTACTTTTGGGTTTCTCCATCTTCTTTGGCTAAGTTACTATGCCTTTCGCTTGTTAATGCATCTGTGTTTTCTATATTCTTGTTACTTTGTTCCATTGTAAAAAAAGTTGAAATTTTGACACATTTAATTTTTCTTTTTCTCGATTTAAGGGGACATGGTATGATTTACATAAAAAGTTTTTAATTGAATGATTTTCATAATTTTTTTGGTTAGCCATTCTATGTGTATGTATGAAGTAAATCAGATTTTGTGTTCCCTGTTGTTGTTGTTACTGATGCCACCAGATCGGCAATGGCCAGATAGAGGCACATGAAGTTCATCATGGCAAAAGGCTAAGTGACGCCTGTCGTTAGCCGTAGCTTTGAGCACCATACAGGTGACAGTACGATTTGGCTCGTTTCAGAGGAACACCCCAATTTTGAGGGAGGACACCTGCTCCCCAAATGCAGACGTTATTTGAATTGACCCTCTATTATCAATGGGGTGGTCTTACGGGGGCCTCCTCACCTTTCTTCCCCTTCCACCAACCTCACGGGAGGACTTGCGGCTCGACGGTTACTTTGAATACCCCCCTGCTGCGAAGGCACTATACGTTTACAAACATCCATATCTTCTCCGGGATTCGAACCCAGGCCCTACGGCACAGCAGTCAGAGTCGCTAACTAATACTATACCGGATGGGCAACCCTATTGTGTGTTCCTTATTTCATAAAAAGCAAACCTTTTAATTTATAAAGGGAAAAACTTGAAACTCTTATAAAGTGATTTTAAAATGCTACTCCTCCTACAAAAATTGACGTAAATAATGAAATTTGATTTAAAAGTACGTCAAACTATGTATAACAAAAGTAGGTATGGGTTTTGCGATAACATGATTGATATTCGTACAATACTTCTTTTTATGAATGCTTATTGAAAATTCCTTAAGAAATGTGTAAATTCTAAATTCAATTATTTTTTTTAAAATAAGTATTGTTTAATTAAAAAAATGCATACCAACTTTTATTCCATGTACCATGTACCAAGTGAAATTCCTTTGAAATTTTGAGAGGAGGACACCTGGGGGTGGTCCAAGCCTTAGGCACAATAGAAAAAAAAAGCCTTAGCATTTTAAATGAAGACAAACTGGTTATTTTATCATTCCGAGATAAGTCTTTTTAAAGTTTTAATTTGTACCATTGGGATGTGAATAAAAACAAACGCAAAAGTTATCAGAACTCTGGTGTTATTAAACTTAGAGCTTTCAGATTTTGTGAGTTTGTAGAAAAATATATAAAAAATAATTCAGGCTAAAAAAATTAGAATTGATTTTTTGGCCGATTTTTGTCAATTGAATCGTACTGTGGCCTTAAACGACTTAACAGTAATTTTCGTTTTTCTACTCTACTTTTATATTTTCTGCCAGACATATTTATATTAACTAAGAACTTGACTTTCCTGAAAATATATTTAAAAGTTTAGGTCATAAGATTACGATAGCACAGCCAACTGTGCTTAATAAACTAAAAATATTCTAACAAATTTTTACAGAAAAATATAGCATATTTCTGAGATAATTAAAAAAAGTACCTAGTTTATTTTTAAAAAATAAAAAAAATCATTGTCTATACTCGTTAAAACCTAAAACGCTTACTATTGTTTATTGATCCATCAGTTTAAAGGGGTTTTTATATAAATAAACTTTAGAATTTTTTATTTGCCCGACTTAAATAAATATTGTTTTTCTGTTGTCATGCATTATTTGCTGTTGCTACCTATATTAAAAAAAACAACAATTTATTACGAAAATCAAGACCACTTTAATTTTATCCATAATATTCGCGGGAATTCTCCATAATCCAAACATAAAATGTTTGTCATTTCTTTCCATCCTGTAGAAGTAATTAAGTTGCTCATCACAAATTTTAAGACAACATACACATTTTTGGGAAATCCTAATGTTTTCAATTTTTGAGAAATTGAAAGTACAGAAAATTATTAAACATAACTTCAATATCTTCCTACTTTAATAATTTAGAAATGTGTATTGGTACTTGCTTTTTACTTTAATAAACAGGTACCTAAGTATCTTTTAATTTCAGGTATTATGCACAGAACACAGCACCAAATCAGTATATTATTGTAACTTAGAATTATTATAGCGCAAAAATAAATGGCTACAGAAATAGTGTCCCTACGTTTGTATAAAAGGTTGATGCTCGTTGGCGCTGCTCTATGATAGAACCTATCTATTAATGATTAATTTCCACATATTCGGTGGTAGGGCGGAAGAACAAAAGTACGAATAAATTGCTCTTGCTCTCGAAAATAAAAATAAATTATATGGTATTTCGAGTATTTTATTTTTGATTTGTACTTTTTACTGCTGTTTGTTATTTTATTACTGTTTTGATCGTAAGCAACTTTTTCTATTTAATATCTTCACTGGAGACGGGGGCACCTAGAACCTGAGGGCCCTGGGCTTCAGCCCATTTAGCCCATACGTAGATCCGGCCTTGATCATATGCACTCAAGCATCCTTATTAGTGAATGTGAATTCTGAACTATTCAGAAACTTGGATTCAGACGATGACTTTGATTTATGCATCCTCCCCCCCTTTAGAATAAGCAACTAATTCAAAACACCCGAAATAAAAAGTAAAAACTAAAGACGCTTGCACATGGCAAACGGAAAAAAAAATTTTAAAAAAAGAAAAGTTTTTCCTAGACTAAGTTCTTTTCGAAATGTGTGAATTCGTATATAAAAGTCGACACTCTTAGTTTTTAACTTAAAAAAAAGTTTCAAAAATTCGTGGCTTATACACGAAAATATACGGTATTTAATTTTGCTTGAATCGATGAATATTTTTCTCCCCTTAAAATGTTTCAGATTTTTTCTCCTATTCAACTAAAATTAAATTTTAATTTTTTCCTCCAAGTATTTTCTAAATCAGAAAAATTTGAAATTTCTTAAAATTAAAACCTGGTCAATTATACTTGAATTAATATTCTTATTTAGGGTTCAGAGAAACCTTTACATGCAAGTATTAGTTTATAGTTACTATAAGTTTTATCTTTAGAAGAAATTAAGAACTTTACTCACATACTAAAAAGGAATGGAATAAGAAAGTTGATGTAAAAAAACAATATATAACCATTTTAAAAATAAAAAGTTTTAAATAGTAAATGATGTATATAAAAATCTATATATAATTTTAAAACTAATGAGATTTGTATATTAAGTGATCCAACTTTCTATCTTGTGTTTTATTGTCATAGTCAATATATCATTATATCTAATCTATCATAACATGAAGAGAAAAACAGTATGTGTGTGCGTAAAATGTATAAAACAAACCATTTTTATACATACAAAAATCTAGAGTTCTTATTAAAGCTTCAATCATCATTAATAAGAAACCAGTATTTCTCTCTCTCTCTCTCTCACACACACAAAACATTTATCTTGAGGCCGTACATTTTGTGTTGTGTACCGCAGTTACTGCTAATTAATTTTTTTATCAGTAATGTGATATATAAAAACTTTTCTAGACGGGTTTTTTTTGGGAGGGAGGGAGTGTAACATTCTTAAATATTTACTTATATCTTATTGGTTATTTGATTCCTACTATAGCTCACTCTCTCTGCAATTTATCTTGTTCAAATTTTCAATCGTTAATAAAATAATTTCTATTCATCCAATCAAGTACAAATAAATTTCTTTAAACTTCTAGTGGATGACACTTGACGTTAATACAGTTTTTTCAAATATTAATTTAATTTAATTAATTACTGGTTTTTGACGCCAACTTAGATTCGCCTCTATTGTTGTAACAATGTTACTGTTAAAACAAAGACAAAAGTTGGCGTCGAAAACCTGTTTTTCAGCCAAACTAGCCAAACCGGGTTTACATTGTTACAACAATGCAGACAAATCATGCTCTTTTTTTTAATTCTTACTTTTAGTTCACTCTCTCCCTATATATATATTTATATATATATCTTATTCAAATTTTCAATCATTTTAATAAAATACTTTCTATTCATCCATTCAAAGTAGGAATTGACTTAAAAAAATATTTCATATTATTTTTTTTACCTTTATGGTTCCCATGAAACTATATACATTTCTATTGATATATCCATCGCACCTAGAAAAAAATGCTCCAAATTTTTAAGGGGAGTTGGAAAAACCTCTCTCTTTCTCTATACTGACAATGTTAAATTGGCTGTTTTCGATGTACCTTTTCTCAAAATCTGTTTTATGTACATGTTTGAAATTTTTCATACTATTAAATTACACCTCTCTCATTATACTAAAATGAGCTTTTAGCTAATTTTGAATTTTTTAATAAATTATGAAATATTTTATCAAACATTGCGAAATTTGACCCATTTTTTACTTAAAAAATTTGTAAAAATTAAATTTTTTTGAGTTTATTACAAAAAGCTCATTTTAGTATATATTAGACATCATTGCAAATACTTCATAAAAAATTTACATACCTGTGAACAGTAGTTTCTCAGAAAAGGTACATCGCACATTAAAATTTACATTTTGAGGTAAATTGATTTTAATGTATACAGTGAGACTTCTAATCGACTAGGAAATAAAAAAATAAAAGGCTCAATTTAAAATAAAAGATACATGTTTTGGTTTATATCAGTCGTTACACTTTTAAGCAAAAACAAAGTAATTTGTTTACAATTTTCGCCATTAAAATGGGCGTGACCCAAATTCAATGATTATTTAAAAATACGTTCTAAGGGCTTCTAAATACCCTAGAAGTTAAAGTAAGGTATTTTTAGAAAGGTTAAAATCTATACAGTTTGAAAATGTAAAAATCTCAAATTGTCAAAAAAATAAGATTTTAGCTTTCCAACACCCCTTAATCGATTTCTATAAAAGAGTATTATATGAATAGCAGTTATAGTAACGCGTTACATACGTGATCGTCTAAACTACTAATATTACAAGCAGAGCCTTATGAAATTTCAAACTTATAGCTTTAAGATGAAAATTAGATACGAGAAAAAAAATCAGGTTTTATAACATTAAAATTATATTATAGGAGTTAATTAACAACTTAAGCAACATTAACATCATTACTTAGTTCCTCAAGAGCCGTAAACATTCAAACAAATCATGTCTGGCTGCGATTAAAACTCTGGAAATATCCATTGTTTTAACAACTGTGCGTACAAAATTAGAGTTCCATCTTTAAAAAAAATTTTAGGTGCTTTTTGTACATACGACAAATTTTAATAATAGATTTATAACAAATAATGAAATCACAAGTGCCTGCTATGCAATCATAAGCGAATGTGATTCCTATAGTTCTTTAAACATATAAGGACAGTTTATGTACTTACGCAAATTAAGCCATTCTAGATCTATTTTTTAATTTCACACAAATCCTTCCGCTGAAAAATCAATTTATAATAAATAATAAGAATATTGTTACGTGGTAGCCTGTCTTTCAAATGGAGAATAGGTCCACGCAATTAAAGGTAAGCTCTTTTCGGAGTAATGTGAAAAATTTATTCAGGAACTCTCTAGTGATTACAGTAAATTTTCTAACAGGAATCAACTAACCCTCAGTACAAATCTGCAAAAGCACAAATTCAGAAAATGTACACTGCTCAAAACAATTAGGGGAGCAAGCAAAAAAGTGAAGAAAACCGTGTGAGACAGCCACGTATTGACATACAATGCATAGTACACGCGTATCAATGCGCAATACAGAAAAAAGGCGTAAAAAATTTGGAATTAAGCTTTAATTCTTTGAAAATATGGAAAAAAATGAAAAGATGATTTAGGGCAACAATTTGGTTACATGTAAACGATAAAAAAGGTACTGTTTAGACATGATGCATGAATTTTAATAGGGCGTGTGGTCTCCTCGAACAGCTAAGACTGCTGCACACCTGTTTGCCATGGATGCGATGAGGTTATCGATCAGACTTTGGGGAATTCTGTTCTACTCCTCAAGAAGTGTAATCTCCAAGTCTCGGACAGTAGCAGGTGGCCTTGGTCGTGCAGCAATGCGTCGTCCGAGCATGCCCCAAACATGCTCGATTGAATTCAGGTCAGGAGAGCACGCTGGCCATTCCATACGCTGTATTGTTTCAGCTTCAAGCATGTTCTCCACCAGACGAGCTCTATGCGGTCGGGAATTATCATCCTGGAAAACAAAGGAATCTCCAATGGCTCCAGCGTAAGGGATGACATGAGGTCGAAGTATCTCGTCTGCATACCTTCGACCCGTCAAAGTGCCATTCCGAATGATATGCAGGTCCGTACGTCCACCTATGCTGATTCCACCCCATACCATCCAACCAGCTCTTCTGTATTGTGACCTTTCACGAACGAATGCGGGGTTATTTCGAGTGCCCCTGTCCCTCCATATAAGAACACGTCGGGTGTCACACTCTAGACTGAATCGGGACTCGTTTGTAAACAGCACTTGGCTCGAATCATGTTGCTCCCAATCTCGATGTTCAGCAGCCCATCTTCTTCGGGCCGCACGGTGGCGTGGGGTCAACGGAATGCAGACCATTGGCCTACGTGCATAGAGCCCTCTCTCATGAAGCCGATTACGTACTGTTTGGCTGGACACCCTTCGTCCTGTTGCCAAGAGCAACTGTCTTTGCAGCTGCGTAGCATTCTCTGTTCTGTTTCGACGGGCTGTTAACTGTATATACCGGTCATCAGTTGATGTAGTGACGCGTGGCCGACCTGCCCCTGGTCGACGTCTAACATTTCCTGTTTCTTAGAATCGATTCCACAGCCTTGCAACAACACTTCTGGCGACTCCAACAGCGTCCTCGACACTACGTTGTGTTTGCCCGGGTTCCAGTCTGCCTATAACACGCCATGCCATGGGGATTCCGGTAAATCACGTTGTTGAGACATTCTCAAGTACCCTTGCCTTAAAAAAAATACTGCGCAATCGAATTTCACAGTTACGGCAATAAAACAGACGTTTCTGCAACATCCCGATTGCTGCCCTTGTCTCCTTTTTCTGGTTTTTGACGTCATGAACTTTGATTTGCATATAAAGTTTTCTTCTTCCGTTTCCTGGTTGGCTTTACATTATGAATGATTCATTTTATGTTACTTATTGGTATACATCTTTGCTTACTTTTGTTAAAATCATGTGCTCCCTAATTGTTTTGAGCAGTGTACATGCATAGAACACAACAGTTCAAATCCGTAATCACAATATTCCATAAGGCAAATGAAAAGCACAGTCGTTGTGAATTTTTTGACTCCTATGTTGCTTCACTGAATCTTCCTTATATAAGTGAAAAGCCATTCTAAAAGCTACTATCTTTTCTAATATTTATCGTGGACGCTTCTAGATTCATCTCCAGGTATCTAGTGTTGTAGTCAAATTTGGTGACATAGCGACATTTGACTATCAAACGTCGGTCGCCAAGCTCATTCCAACTCTATCTGTTTGCCTACAAATAATTTATCCATCCACAATACACTTTTAGCAGAGCAGTGAACTTACACAATACTGTTTCCCAGCTTAAAACACTCCGTCACACGGGCACTGTTTTTATTAGCATTAATTATCCTTAACTCTTTCCAAGTACGGAGCTATTCAGTCAACGTTCACGTCTCTTGGCTTATTATATGTTTACGCCTTTAGATTCCAATCACAACAGTTTCATTCATAATCTTCATGATGCTATACAACAGTGATTCCCAAAGTGGTCTATATCGAACTCCGGGGGTCAATGGCAACCTGTAAGGGGTCCACGAAAAAATGTCTTTTCCATGTGGCCTAAGTGGGTGGTACATGTGTATGATAGTGGCTCTTATTAAACTAGATCGGGACTTTAATTTTAAAAGAAAACTTAATCAATTGGAAACCAAATTTTACCTATTTAACAGATTTATTTACTCAATTTAATGAGGTTAATTTGCACTTATAGGTAGCAGCATAAATTTTAACAAAACAAGAACCATTTCAGCATTTATTTCCAGAATTAAGCTAAAGAAGTATAATACAGGAGGTCCAGAATTTTCTTAATTTGTCACAGACAGTCTGTCAGGACGTTTTAACTTACATTCAACATTTAAATGCCTTTATTCAGATTTTGAAACTAGGTTTGAGATTGCTTTGACTATGGTAATACCATAGTAAGTAATAAATTCATATGGTTGCATTGGAAAAGAAATGTCACATTATATATATATATATATATATATATATATATATATATATATATATATATATATATATACATTATGAACTGATCGGAATAAGCATTAACGAAGATATTAGAGTAAAGTATAGAAACGGATGTCAGAGCAATTTTGGCTTTAAAAAGAAAACCTATTATTTGTCTCGAATATGGAATATCGTGAGCAAGTTTTTAATTGCTTTTCCTAGTGAGAAGGAGTTTTAGCGTGGTTTCCAATGTATCTAAAAACAAAAAAGGTACAAAGAGAGAAAGAGAGAAAAAGAACTGGACACACAAAAACTAAGCTTAAACCTGACAAGATTGATACCAAATGTTGAAAATTTGTTATTGTATCATCAGATTCATCCCTCCCATTAAAATCATTTGTTTTTTTATTTAGTTACTGTATGTATTAATTAACTTTTAATTTAATTAATTAACATGTGATTTGTAAGTTTTAAACACTATACTTCATTATATATACAGTTAGTAATTTAATTCTTTTAAAGCAGTAGTAATACCAGCTATCAAAAAAAGTCATTTCAGATGATAAATTTGCAAAAATTAAATATTAATTAAGCAGACGTCTACCCTTTAAACGAAAAACATGGCAAGGGGTCTATGAGACAAAAAATGTTTGGGAACCTCTGCTATACAAGCTTTCTCAGTGATTATTGAAACTTCAGATGGAGGTTTCTAAGCATTTGTATCTTATTGGGTATTCATTTGTAGCTCTCATTGCTCATTCATTCTAATTCGATATTATGGGCACTCTCCAAACGAGCCTGCAAAGCGTAAATGTATTCATTAGTCAAGTTGGGCTTATAACTTTGTCTTCCAAAGCGAAAAGGCCGTGGTATCCAAGTGGTCAAGGTATCGGATCGTGGCTGGCCTTGTCACGAGTTCGAGCCCAGTACCACTAAAGACCCGCCGTGTAGGGCAGCGATGCACGTTAAATCTGTCGAGAGCTCAAACGTCTTCCCGTTGGTGTGGTGTGATAGTTAGGAGAGGAGGGTGCCAGCTCAGGTGTCGTCCACGTCACTTGACCATGGTTCAGAATTACGTGGTCCGTCGCCAAATGCCCTCGTGTAGCTTAACAGTGTGACGTTACTATTCACTCACTCACTCACCCAAAGTGAAAATCATATGGTACACGTAGACTCTAACCCAACATCATCTTGGAAAGTAACCAGTCATTTAATATATACTATACCGGGATGGCGAACCAATGGCACGCGTGCCACTGACGGCACACCAAAGAGCAAAATGGTTTGCATTTTAGCTCAAAATATTTCTGTAATTAATTCGTCAATCAAGGAATTTTCAGTGAGATTTTCTCAGTTCAAAAATTATCAGAAACACTCAAGTTTATTACGTACCCTTATGTGACTTCATTTGATGAACTGAACTTGTCCCAATTCGATTGGTTGGAAATTAAAGAATTTGAAATGCAACTGATTGATTTCCAGTCTAGTTCAATATGGATTCAAAAATTTATTGAAATAAGGCAAAATTTGGAATTGATTGAAACAGTAAGATTAGTAAGAAATGAAAGTAAAAATGACAGTAATGAAATTTTGGAAACATAGAATTGAATTCCAGGCTTATTTAACTGTTTGAAGAAGCTGGCTCACGCTACTTTAGCCATATTTTCATCTACCTATGTCTGCGAGTCATTATTTACAGAGATGAAAAAAAAAATAACATTAAAGACTCACTTAGAAACCGTTTGGCAAATGACTCTAATCCAACGTGTGTATTCTGCTAAAAGTAGCATCTTACAATCCTAATATAAGTTATTTGTCATTTAATCTGCAACAACAGAAGTCACACTAATGTTACTTTATATAATTTGAATTGCACGTATAACTAAAACATTTACTACTTTACAGTGCAAAATGTATTTTTTCGTAGTAAATAAAGAGTTTTGGATTGTTAGTTTAGTTTTATTATATTTTCCCTATAATCATAAGTCAAAATTGTTTGACGGCACGTCTAAACCTCTTTAACCCTTTCGCTGCGCATTCCGCAATTTCCACGGGCAACGCACATGTAGCAAAATTTGAGCAACCCGCGATTTCCACGGGTATGCATTTTTCCGACTATTTAGCTGTGTCACCCGTGCTGCTCTTGTTTATGTTTTTATGCTCATATTTTGATGATCTAATTCAAGATTTTAAAATAAAAGCTTTTATAAAAAAAATTTGTATATTTTAACTCTAAAATGTAGATTTGAAATACGTATCAAAACCATTCGCAATATTATATTTGAACTTACTTTGATAAAATAACTATGCAGCGAAATGGTTAAACATTTCCTTAGAAAAAATGGCATATTGATCCATAAGGGTTCCCTACCCTTGAACCTGAACTATACTGTTCGAATTAATTGGGACACATAGTAAAAAAAAACAAAAAAAAACACCGATTTTTTTTCTAAAACCTTAGTTTTTAATCATTACATACTTTAACTTGACAGAAAAATCTCTATATTAGTACGAAATATGTCCTCCTTTAGTAGAAATGACCTCATCAACACGTCTTGGTATGTTGTTATTGCACGCCCTCATTGGTCATCAGCGCTAGACCAGGTCCATGACTTCGTACACTTACAAAAAATCCAACACCAGCAAGGGATCGTCTGCTAAATCCTGCTTGGTGAGCCCTAGGCATTCGGGGATGTGAGCAGGTGAGGCCGGCTCTTGGTATAGATTCCACTTGTGCAGCGCACATGTTCTGACTTCATCATCGAAGAACCCCAGTTGCTTAGCACTTTTTATCGTTTGTTCTTTTGTAGTGCAACTCAGAAGCGAATTAAGCTAGTTGGAGGCTCCTGACGGTAGAAGGTCTGAGGCTCCTGACGGTAAAAGGTTTGAGAACCATGGGCAGAAGAGTCCAAAAACTGAAATAGTGAAAAGATTCACTGACCTTAAATTCTCAAAATAAAATGTCTAGCTAATAAAAAAAATTAACGGCTTAAAAAAATTTTTTTAACTTTATTTTAAAGAATTAAAAACCTTAATTAAAAACTTATAATTTTGCTATATAACTTTACGAATTGATTTCTCTTTGGCAAATTCATTGATTATTTTTGAAGTATCTATTTGGTCCAAAACATCTTGTTCCATATATTATATGGCCATGATGTTCAGCTCGTCTTCTCCCATACTACTTCTTAAATAATTTTTAACGCACTTTAAAACTGAGAAAGAGCTCTCACCTGATGCATTTGTGTGTGTGGGGGGTGATATCAGTTTAGTTAAAAATATTTTTAAAAGTATCTCTCTACATTAGGGAAAGTCGAGACCATTTCTTTTGCAACTAGATAAATTTCTAGTGGAATGTTCATAGAATCGTTGTTTTCTTATAAAAATAGCAAAAACTGATCCAATTCATCGTCAAAATTAAAAGATTCAATATCGTCTTTCAATATCCTTTAGTTTTTGTACAGCTTTCTTCTTAATTTCAGGTAATCTCTCGTCAAAAAATACAAAAAAAAAGTGCTCTACACAATAGTTTCATATATCCCAGGTCTTCGGGATAGTTCTGCACTTGTCCTATCGTATATGACATAAAATGAGTTGACCAAAAAATTTCCCTGTTTTTAAATTCATGACGCTTAATTTCACCGAAAATAATTTTTCTCTTTCGCTGCCTTTAAGCTTGTCCAACTTCCTTTTCAAATGAGAGCCCTGATAAATCATTTGCTTTTTGTTCTACTTTTCCAAATTCATTTCTGAAATTTGTATGTAATTTACTAAAGATTTTAGTAGATTAGATCCTTTTAATAGCTCACACACACACACTCAACTGATTGCAATGATTTGCTAGTAGAACTTACTCTCTGGAGTATAGTATCACAAATTACGGTCATTAGAGAAGTTCTATACTTGCCCATCTGTATCAAAAGGGAAGTTGCCTCCAGTATTGTGATCTTTTTCTCCTTATTGGTATCACGGATTTCAGCCAGTGCATCTTTTATGTATGTATAACCAAGTCTTATAGCTCGTACGGCATCTGCTCTTGCTGACCATCAGGTATCTGAAACTTTTTTCACAGATATTGCAGGCTTACTCCTTTCCAGATTTTTATTCAAAATTCGCCACACAGAAGAAAAAAATTGAATAATTTCTGTACAAGCATAAAATATATATTTAATTGCAACTTTCTGCTGCAAAATTTCCTATTAAATTTAAAGAATGGCTAGCACAAGGAATAGAAATTGCGCATGGACTGTGTTCTTTAATACGTGCCTGTAAACCTGAGTACCGCCCGGGCATATTAGACGCATTATCAAATGATTGCCCTCTACAATTTTTAATATTCAGTCCAAATTTAGCTAAAATTTCTAATACTTGTTGTTCCAAATATGAAGAAGTATGTCCTTCTATGGGTAAAAATTGTAAAAATCTTTCTTTTATTTCACCACTAGATGAGAAATATCTTACAACGAATGTTAGTTGGTCAACATGTGAAAAGTCGGGCGTAGAGTCAATTATAATACTGTAATACTTCGCATTCTTAATCTCATCAATTATATGGGCTTTTACTTGTTTCCCAATTATGCTTAAAAACTCGTCGCAAATTTGGTGGGACAGGTAGCTAACATTGCCTCGTCCTCGACTGGCGTATTTTTGAAGGTGCAACTTCAAAAAATCATGGTATTCACTGAGATAATTCAGGCACGTTAAATAATTTCCTTTCCTTGAAGACTCCTGACCTTCATCGTGTCCTCTGAATACTACCCTAAACGGCTCAAAAGTTTTATTGTTGATATTATTCACTTCAAGACTTTCCTCCAATAAAGTTCTTCGTGTTCTTTCTCTTTTCTGTAATTGCTAACTATCAATTCTATTAAATTTAAATGATCTTTTACACAAAGTGCACATAGCTAATATATGTTCTTTTGATATCTCGTAGCCGGACAGAGTTGCCGTAATTATTTTCCAGTTTCGAAAACCAGTTTATAATTTAGATGATGTCGCGGAAAACAGATTACAAGGATAACTGTAAACAGCGTTGCTTGTTTCTGAAAATACTAGCCAATTTCTTTCTTCCTTCACTGCATTTGTTTTCTTCCTACAAAAATTATCATAACAAAGTCCCCTGTAATACACTTGATCTTTGTCTTTATAAACTGTTTCAATGTTTCTATATTTTTTATGTTACTCGGCTTCTCTCTCTCTCTCTCTCTAATGATATACTCAATCATTAAATCTGTTAATGTCGTAGGTCATAGAGCTATATCATTTAGCATCTCAACATCAAGATAGATAAATCTTTCTGGTCTGTCTTTATCTTCTTCACTTTCCCTATCACGATTTGACTCATTATTGCTTTGAACTTCTTCTTTGTCCTCTTTTTCACTATCGTCTCCTTTATTTTGTTCACTGTCAGTGGGAATAATGGGTCTCACTTCGCTTGTACTTGCTTGAGGAAAAATATTGGAGGTTGAGGTACATTGGGGATTATCCGACGCAGATGACGAGGGCACTGAAGTAGTGGTGCCTAAAAATTTATGCAGTGCATTTTTCTGACTTTCAGAAATTTCCAGCTTTCGTTTAAGCTTTTTTTTTTTAAGTTATACTTCTTTTTGCGCGTTAGGGAAAAATGATGAGGGTAAATTTTTACGATGCTCGCGCCCACCGTTGTCTAATATTTTAACATGCCACTTTTTTGGTGCTAGGGGACTGATATTTGGGGGATCGTAATAACTACTGATGTAAACCATATCTGTTGGGACGCATCCCCCCCTCTCTCTACAGCTTTTTGGCCAATATCTCGGCACCCGAGCCTCACAGTCCATTCGGACCTGGCTCATTCGATCCCTCTCTATCTGCTCTTCCAGTTATTTTAATTTCATGTGCTCCATAGGGCTATATTTTTTCCATAATTTTTAATTATTTTAATCTTTTTTAAGCTTTTTAAATTTGTTTAAATTCACAATATCTTTGCTACTGTTTGAGTCTCGGACTTGAGATTTGAACCAACTGTTCCACTCGTCAAGACCCATCCAGTCATCTACTTCATTCCCATTGGGTAGGCTTGGGGAGGGCTTAAGCACTAAAATATCATGATCCCATGTTAATCCTATGAGGACTGGAACCCCCTAAGGAATTGAGCTTGCGACTTGATTTTTGGAGGTCCGCCATATTTTCGTATTTGCGCGAGCTTTACGTGGAATTTGTCCCCTCCTGTCTCCCCCCTGCAGGGCTTCCCCAGTAATAACTCGAATCCTATGCTACCTTGGTCGACCGCACCAGCTGGGTTCGATTGTTCTCACTATGAGCATCTTAGATATATATTTTTTCAAGACAATATAGCTTCATTTCTTCACCTATATTTAGCATTTTTAAATTATTTTTAAAGCTTTAAATTTTTTTAAATCCCACATAGTTCAGAGGATTTTTGAGCTTCGTTAATGAAACTCGGACCATAGGTTCTCCTCATTAAGCTCTTTCAACTGCTATAATTCGTGTGTAGATAGTGGGATTAGAGGGGCATTATCACTAAAATTAGAATCCCCATGTTATTCTTATGGGGTTCGATCTTTTGATGACGTCACGATATTACAGAGATAGAAGGATGAAACTTTAGGATCACCCACCACTCTGTGTTTCGTTGGGATGTACGCGTGACCCATTTACGTCACAGTTGCTTCCCCTCCCCGAGGGAGTTAGTTTCTTTTTCGTTTTCCGAACTAGCGCCGCCCCATTTGCAACTACAGACTCCGGGACAGTTCGAATGGATTCCCCACAACCAGGCTGAGTTTCAAGAGCCTGGGTGCCCTGCTTCTATTTTATTGAATTGTTTAAAATGTTTTAATTATTGTAAAATGACCATAACTCGAGGGCTCTTCAGGCGGATGTCTTAATTTCCTCGGGAACGATTCTTCCCGCCGAGACATTCAATATGAGGTCTCAGGTGCCACATTCGGTTCACCTCATCTCCAGATACAGTCTGCCAAAAACCCTTCATGTTATTGGTCATATTGTCCCTGTGCGGGGGTGTTTAAATTTATTTAAATCGTGATTATCTCGGGTTTGGCTTGTCCGATTGACTTAAGGTTTGTATCGTTCAACTCTGCAAGTGACCGCTTTTCGTCCTTGACCCAACTTGCCCTGCTCAAGATTTTTAGAAAGATTTTAATCTTGCTACGCCAAAGAAGTATAACTTCTTACGTGCGTACATAAGTACACACACACACTTTTTTCCCCTTTTTCCGCTCCACTTTGATAATGCTTCATGCTTTTGCCCTGAAAAGTTTGAAAATTATGTACTTGTTTTTCGGAAACTAAGCGTGTGAGACCACATATGTGACAAAAAATTTTATACCAGATATTCTACAAGAGCTTTAGATTAATATTATAAAACAAAACGCACCTCCCAAAACTGAACACAAATATTAAATGCCGACACGGATTTACAAACTTCGGTAATATCTGGGATGATCGGTGTGTTTAGCCCAAATCGGCAGTTTCTGCTTTACTTGCACAAAGCCTCGTGTCTGACCGAGGGACGATTTCCGATCCCCAGTCAGATAATTTATTTCTCTGTAGCAGTGTAGAAGGAATTTGAATGCTTGAAAATAAAGTTATAATTTTGAATTAAAAAATAACTAAATAATAATAAATTCCTTTTTAATCGAATCTAAATTTTTCAAACTTTTTAAAGTTTTCTACTTTTTATTGCAAACTGTAAATTTTTTCCATGAAATTTTGGTAATCTTAATTTTAATAATCTTAAGCTTTTTAATTTTTTCCCAAACTCTCATAAAATTACATTTAATCTTTTTAAAAATTTTCGGACTGAATTATGAAATTTCTGATTTAATACAAACATATCTTGTTTAGTTCTTTTATTCTTTATAGAAACCATTATTTCATTCCTAGAACAAAACGTGACTTAGATTCCAGATTACCTTTAATCAAAATTATTAAAATATCACTACCAAAGGTAAGCTTTCAAAAATTCTAATGTTTCTTTAAAAATTAGAAACACACACAGAATCAGAGTACTCTTAATTTGTAAAGTTTCCTTTTAAAGTTTCTAAATATTTTAATAAAACATTAATTGAATACAAAAGTTTTTTACAAATTCTAGTTCAATATTATTATTATACTTGTTTGTTTGTTTTTTCAAAAATCTTAACACTTTGAGACTAAACAGAACAATGAAACATTTCCAGAATAATTTGAAAGATAACTCAAAACTTTTTGACAAACGCCACAATATTGCAAAAAAAAAAAAAAAAAAAAAATCAAAAAAATTTAACTAAATCTATATCTTAATTACATTCAAAGTTCCCTCTAAAAATTACACAACCTTACTACTTATTGAATAATTTTTCACATTTCTATTTTGTTTGAAATCACTTATCTACTTTATAAATTGTGTTTATCATATTTTTATTTCTGTAATACATTTTGCTACCACTTTAATTAAATAGTTTTAAGCTAGGAGCAACTAAAAAAATAGTAAATTTATTTTTTTCAACATTTATTATTGTTCTGTAAAAATAATAAAATGCTTTTTATAAGAAAAGAAAATAAATGCTTTTATAAGAAATTTCTGCCATAGTTTTGATATTCTTATAGCCTTTCTAAAAGATTTTAATTATTGTTATAGATTATAATACACTGAAGAGCCAAAAAAACTGGTACACCTGCCTAATATCATGTAGGGCCCCAACGAGCACGCAGAAAAAACCGCAACATGACGTGGTATGAATTCGATGAATGTCTGAAGTAGTGCTGGAGGTAATTGACAGCATGAATCCTGCAGGGCTCTCCATAAATCAGTAGAAGTAAGAGGGGTGGAGATCTCTTCTGAATAGCACGTTGTAAAGCATCTCAGATATATTCAATAATGTTCATGTCTGGGGGATTTTGGTGGACAGCGGAAGTGTCTAAATTCAGAAGGGTGCTCATGGAGCCAATATGTAGTAATTCTGGACGTGTGGGAAGTCACATTGTCCTGCTGAAATTCCCCCAGTCTGTCGGAATGCACAATGGACATGAATGGGTGCAGGTGATTAGACAGGATACTTACATATCTGTCACCTATCAGAGTCGTATCTAGACGTATCAAGGGTTCCATATCACGCCAACTGCACACACCCCATACTATTACAGAGCCTCCATCAGCTTGAACAGTCCCCTGTTGACATGTAGGGTCCATGGATTCATAAGGGCGTCTCCATACCCATACACGTCCATCAGCTCGATTCAATTGGAAACAAGACTCGTCAGACCAGGCAGCGCGTTTCTAGTCATTAACAGTCCAATGTCGGTGTTGTCGGGCCCAGGCGAAGCGTAAAGCTTTGTGTCATGCAGTCAACAAGGGTACACGAGTGGACCTTCGGCTGAGAAAGCCCATATCGATGATGTTTCGTTGAATGGTTCGCACGGTGACACTTGTTGATGTCCCAGCATTAAAATCTACAACAATTTGTGGAAGAGTTGCACGTCTGTCACGCTTAATGATTCTCGTCAGCCGTCGTTGGTCCCGTTCTTGCGTGTTCTTTTTCCGGCCGCAGCGATGTCGTAGATTTGAAGTTTTAACGGATTTCTGATATTTATACGGTACACTCGTAAAATGGTCGTACGTGAAAATCCAAATTTCATCCCTACCTCGGAGATGCTACGTCCCATCTCTCATGCGCCAACTATAACATCACGTTCAAACTCATTCAAATCTTGATAACCTGCCATTGTAGCAGCAGTAACCTATCTAACAACTGTGACGACGAAAATAAGATAGATGGCGAGCGGGCGCTTCTGCTCAGAATGGATGGAGAAGAGGGAAGGAAGTCGACATGAGAAGATGCCCAAAAAAAGGGAAGGGGCGGGGCAACAAGAGGAGGCAAAGCCAACCAGGACGCGACGTGGGCGGAGCCAAACACGAAACTGGGAGAAACGGCCAGAACGACGAGCACGAGGCCACGGGTATACTTTTTCTGGACATAGCCAAAGCCTTTGATAAAATTTGGCATGATGGCTTATTAATCAAGCTCATACGACTTGACTTCCCTCCCCCCTGATCAAGTCCATTCATAGCTTTCTCTCAAATCGTGCATTCCGAGTGAGAGTCGATAGAACGCTCTCCTCGCCTCGACCAATCAGAAGCGACCTTCCGCAAGGAAGTCTAAGTTCACCTCTGTTGTTCACTCTGTACGTAAATGATATCCCGCAAACTGATCTATCGCATTTAGCAATGTTTGCCGATGATACTGCTATTATCACGCAGAATAAGAGATTTTCCGTTGTGATCTCTAATCTGCAACACTACATATCCTTGCTCGAACTCTGGCTCACTGACTGGAAAGTAAAAGTAAATGCTTCTAAAAGTGCTTGCCTCATGTTTACGCGTAGACCCCGACTCCCAGTCGGATTAACTCCCGTCCAAATTTTTGGCCAACCCGTCCCCTGGGTACATGTTGCAAAGCACCTAGGGTTATTTTTAGACGCAAAATTAACTTTTGCCAACCATATAGAACAGACTTGCAAAAAGCGCAGGCTGTTCATGCCGTTCTTAAACGGCTTATCTCCCGTAGGAGTAAACTTGCGATCCGGCATAAGGTTTTGCTCTACAAATCAATAATCCGACCGGTCATGTCATATGGATCACAAATCTGGGGATCCGCTGGCATGTGCCATTTAAAGAAGCTGCACACGCTGACGAACTCATTTTTGAGACAGATTGTTAATGCTCCCTGGTTCGTACGCAATGAGGTTATATATCGTGATTTAAAAATTAAACCATTTTTACCACATATAAAGGACCTTTCTAAAAGGTTCTTTGATAAACTTCCTAACGTTCCCAATGAACTAATTAGTAACCAGCCTGCATACGATCCCGCAGTGCCTTCGTCTCAAAAACACCCCAGAGCGCTTCTTGATCACGAATTTATAAATTTCCCCAAAGCCAAAAGGCTTAGGGTTTAAACTTAGCTTATTATCATTGGGAACTTATTTTAAATATTTTAAATTTTTTAATTTTAACTATATTTAATTTAAACTTCCTACTTAAAAGTAGAAACTCTCACCGTAACTAGTAAATCCTAGCTAATTAACGGAAGCGGAATTAACGTTTTTCCGAAGCCATGTTCACCGCGGTCGGAATCCGAGAGGGTGACCGATCGGATTCAATTTTGCGGTTGTTCTCGCTTCAGCTTTCCTTTCCGGCCACCAGATGGAGGCACGGACCTATCTATATAGCATCTCTTGTAAAATTCGTTTCACATCCAGCAATCATTAATTAAATTGTTCCTTTGAACGATCGCTATTATTTTTGAGAACTGGATATTCCTCAACTACTTCTATTAATTATTTATCATGATTGTATCACATATATGACTTCATTGCGTCATTAGAAATTCTTATACCGCAAAGTCCTATATTCACCATTTTTAGTCCCCCCCCATCCCCATTTTCACCGGCAATGTGCAAGTTGGTTCATTTCAAATTTTTATTCAAAATTTATTTTCTCCCCCTCTTTCTGCATGAGATCTTAGAATTTTTATTCAAGATCTCCTTGTCTCGGGTCGTTTATTTTCGGATCGACCCAATTCATTTCCACGCCCACTTTCTGCGAAGCGACTGGCCTCGGCCAATCAAATCGCAGTAAGCAGGGCAATCGTCCCTTCGGCAGACATACTTCGTCTGTCGCCGTTCCAGCAGAATTGTTCTGCCCATTTTAATTTGATCTTTAATTTTAAAAATTAACTTATGTAACCCCATAAATTCGGCTCTTAATTTTAAAATTCTGATGAGGAGGTACGTCCCTCATTTAGGGACAGGTACTCCGTAATTTACAAGCCACTTGCCATTTGCCAGAACGACGAACGACACGGACGAAAGCAGGAGCTGAAAAAAGGAGGAATGGAATCGGAACAAAACAAGTAGTGTGGTTCACAGTTCAAGAGTGCATGAGATTTAGACTAAATGTG
Source organism: Trichonephila clavipes (assembly GCA_019973935.1). Taxonomy (NCBI): domain Eukaryota; kingdom Metazoa; phylum Arthropoda; class Arachnida; order Araneae; family Nephilidae; genus Trichonephila; species Trichonephila clavipes. The sequence continues at coordinate 24,509 of BMAU01013768.1, forward strand.
CTAGAGGAGGGGGAGGGCGAGAGCTGGCTACGGGGGTTTTAAAGGTTGAGACCACTTTGTCGAATTGTAAGCAAATTTGTGTTTGCTATTGGGGATAGTGAAAATTGTTTGTGCTTGAATTAGTGGGTTTGGATGATTCTCAATAGTCCTAAAGACGTTACGTGAGAGTTTGGTGATGTAATCCTTAATAGGGTCTATCTTTAAATCGTGGTGTAAAACACTCTAACAACTGTGCCAGACACTCGTTGTCTTATATTGGCTTTGCCGACCACAGCGCCGTACTCTGATTGGTTCCATATCTCTTTATTTGCATACGCATGCCTGTACCAGTTTTTTTGGCTCTTCAGTGTAGATGAATTTTGATTAACTTTATTAGAAGCGTACAGAATGTTATACAATATTTTAGAGAAATATACGATTTTTATGCATTTTTATAATTAATTATACACATAATTATTCGATTGCATTGAATATTCTTTCAAATTGCCTGGGCAAAAGATCTTAATCCAAAAGCTATCGTGCAAATCACTCTTAAAATGGCAATAAATGCAAAAAGAAAAAAGAATTTGTAATTTGTGAATTTAATCTTACAAAATAATTGTTCTCTTAGCAGTCTTAGAGTATATTAGAAAAATTATGTGTTTATTTTGCATGTTACATCAATAAAAAAAAGTGTATCTTTTAAGTAAACTTAACATACTTTTTATCTTTGAAAATTCTTTCAACAGTTTGAAGCAATATAAATTAAATATTTAAATATTTCACTGCGAAAAATCAGTATTCAGAACTGAGTACAAAATACTCACTTTTGAATACGTCACATACTCAAAATAGCTCCGATGCAAACATACTCAAATTTGAGAGCCCATTCTCATCTTTGGCAACGACTACATACTCAAAATTGTAAACATTACATACTCATTTTTGAACCTGTTACTGGATCAAATTTGAAAATATAGCAGCTTAATGAGTGTGTAATGCACTCATTTATGAGTATGTATGTTATTCATTTTCGTTACTGTTGTATCCAATACGAATTTTTAGCATAAAAATATACATCAAGTCAGATTTAAAGGGATCTAAATATGTGATACTTAAGTTGTAAATTTCATTTTCTCCATCTCATATATTATTTAATTTACATTTTATGAAGTTTTTACCACTTAATTTCGAAAATCTAAATTCTTTTTGCATTTATTGTATTACAAAAAGGTACTTGCGTATCATCGCAAAAGTGCCAACATTCAAGATAATTCGTCATGTCTCGTACGCGCTGAATTAACAACCATGTACTTCGTTTTATATAATGTCGCCAATATTTTTGAGGTGATACGCAAGTTCCAACAAAAATATAATTTTTCGTTTTAAAAATATAACTGCTATGTGATCTTAAACTATAGTATTTTTGAACTTATACCTCAAATTTAAATCTTTGAAAATAACAAAAATAGATTCGTTGCAATAGTTAAACAAATGTGTAAGCAATTTGGCTCATTAAAAGTTATATTTATATTTCTGGAAGCAATATATTGTCTCTTTAAAATCCTATACAAACAGAAAATTAGCTTTTATTTAAAATCAGTCTTTCAATAAGTATCTTGGAAACACTATTCAATAAGAAGTGTCTTGGAAACATTGCGATGAATAACAGACTTTTCATATTAAAAATTTCTAAACACAAAGTAATAAAGAAATAGTTTCTTTGCATATTATGTAACATGAAAAGAAAAAAAACTTCTAAAGCTTAGAAACCCGACCAAAAGAAATGTCATTAGGCCCCCAGGTGAGTATTTTTTTTTATCAATTGTTTTGTTTAAATTGATACATACACAACCTCTGCCCTCAACACTCCTCAACCGAGCTACTGGAACTCTCTTTTAATCCATCCAGATGGAAATAAAAATGCATTGTAATATATGTAACAAATCAAGCTCACTTTTATATATTAACTGATTTTATACTCTATCACCAAAGAAAACAAATATTGTAGTTTTTATAAGTTAATGTTTTTTTTTAAATCAAAAATTAAAATATTTAAAAAGTTTAGTCCTTAGAAGAAAGTAAAAACTACTAAGACAGTAGATTTTTACGTTTACAAAACATTTAAAATGCACAAATTTTTAACCAACTGGAAAGATATTTAGAGCAGTTTTCAGCGCCCATTTAGAAGACAAAATAACATCTAAGGACCAGTCGAACCATAATCTAGCCATTTTACTAGTGTACAGCAATTTTTTAATGATTCACTGTAAACAAGAAAAATAAAACAAATCACGTCTTTGAAATATTTATTTTTTATTGAATTCATTTAATAAAAACTATCTCTCTATATATAATCCATATTATAGTCAACTCCATTCTTATTTGTATAGCATAGCTTAACTATTTGTATAGCATAGCTTTTTAATGTAATATACATCAAATTATCATTTTAAATATAGAAAGTTCTAATGTGTAAAGGAACATATAATTAAACAGATTTTTTTTTTTTTTTATTTTTATCAAAGCAATAACATGTCTTACTAAATATAAATGAAAATGCCTTTCAAACAGTGTTTCAAATAAATTACATGTTAGGATACATGAGTCCCCTAAATTATATACTGAAAAATTTATAGATAGCTGGTTCTGAGAGGAATCTTAAAAGTTTCCTCGTTAGAGTAAAATCTCCGCAAATGTTGTTCGTAATTATATAGTATTCTAAACGACAATTTACAAAATTTAGCATAACAAATGTACTACCATGCTCCCCTCCCCCTATAACAGTTTTGAATACGACGATAAAGACTGCAATGGGAATCAAATGGTCTTTGGCAGAGAGTGTAAAATGTATGAAATTTGTAAATTATTTTTTATCTATAAGAAAAGAAAAAATCAGAACTATGTGCAAAATTTAAAATAAATTATGAATTGTAAAGAGTGTTTTTTTCCAGGTATAGAAGTTTAAGTTGGCATTACTTTCCAAGATGGTGACCGATTTAACAGCTGTCAAGTGATTTATTCTCAGTTTGGTTTGGCAATTCATCAAAACGATCATCAAGCAAGGCGTAGATTCGTCGAATGGGCCCAAAACGAGATTGCCGTTGTTCCCGATTTTCATAAGCGAATTTTGTTTAGCGATGAAGCGCACTTCTGGTTGAATGGCTACGTCAACAAACAAAACTGCCGCATTTGGAGTGAAGCTAATCCACTAGCATATGTCGAAACACCGTTACATCCAGAAAAACTGACTGTTTGGAGCGCTTTATGGGCTGGTGGAATCCTTCTTCAAAAACGATGAAGGCCACAACGTTACAGTCAATGGTGATCGGTATAGAGCCATGATTACTAACTTTTTCATTCCTGAATTGAACAATCATGATGTCCAGGAGCTGTGGTTCCAACAAGACGGCGCAGCATGTCACACAGCTCGTGCCACAATCGATTTATTGAAAGACACGTTTGGTGACCGCCTAATTTCACGTTTTGGACCTGTGAGTTGGCCTCCAAGATCTTGTGATTTAACACCGCTAGACTATTTTCTGTGGGGCTATGTAAAGTCATTGGTCTATGCGGATAAGCCACAAACGCTTGACCATTTGGAAAACAACATTCGCCGTATTATTGCCGATATACGGCCACAAATGTAGGAAAGTCATCGAAAATTGACGTCCAGATTGGACTACATCCGAGCCAGCCGTGGCAGTCATATGCCGGAAATCATATTTAAAATGTAATGCCACAAGATTATCTTTCGAATAAAAAAAATTCATGTCAATCGAATTTTTCATGTCATCGTTGTTTTATTGCAATTTAAAGTCCTATACCTCTAAAAAAAAACACCCTTTATTATTAAAAATGAAGATTTAGCTTACAAGTAGCAATGAAACTAATGAAAATAAAAAATAAAGCATTTATAATTCAGAAACAAGGTAAAAGGTTTTAAAAAATACAATTTTTTAACTAGTACATATGAAGGCATGACTTGCTGAGTGAGAGAGTACTAACGTAGCACTGTTCAGCTACGCAAGGGCTTTTGGTGACAGACCTCGCAATCTTGAACCATGGTCAAGTGATGAGGACGACACCTGTGCTGGCACTCCTCCTCTCCTAACTACCACACCAGCAGGAGGACGTTTGAGCTCTCGACAGATTCGAACTCATGACATACCAGCAGTGGCGGCGCGAGACCTAAATTTAAAGTGGGCAAGATACATTTGGCGAGGCCCTCTGATGGCACAAGATAAGGGCTTATAAAATAAAAAAACAATTTTTATTCATGAAGAAAAAAACCAAACTTTTTAATCATATTTCTTTGGTACATTAAACAATAATGAAAAAAGAAACAGAAGAGTTTTCTACTTATAGTTTTGCTGAAATTCTTAATAATTGTTTCGTAATTTATCTTTGATGCTATATCTGCTTCAACTATCAAATCAGAAAGTCTTTCCTGACCCATTGCATTTCTTACATAATTTTTTATCAGTTTTGATTTTGAAAAGCGTCTTTCAGCAGAAGCGATACTTACAGATATTATTAATAAAATTCGAAATACAATGTAAATATTTTGGAAACTTTCTTTGAAATCGTTCTCTATGACATATTGGAGCAGACGATTTACGTATGTAATTGGTGTTGGGTAAATTCGGGATCATCTTTGTAATTCTTCATATAATTCGTAAGGTTGGAAGCCACTGCTCTCACCTGCTTGCAAGACTGTGTAAATCTGGGCAGTTTTTCAATATTTACTCTTTTGGAATATTTTTTAGCTTGTTTAAGTCACAGAGAAAACCAAAATTTTCAAAATGTTGATTTAAAGACATAAATTTTAAATCCCTATTGCTTATCACAGAATCAATCATTATATTAAATAAGTCTGTTTCACTCCGGCTTTTGACACACTCTGTAGGTTGATTGCCGCCTTCATAATAAAACATTCTTTTCTTTTTGGCTACCCCCTTTTTTTTTTTTTTTGGCTGATCATAACCACTTTTCTCAATGAATTTACGAGCTTCAGACAAGCATTTTCCGAATCCAGTTTGTCGATAATCTTTGATCCAGCTACAAAATGTACGCAAATGTCCAGAGTAATGTATAAAAGGGCTTGTACAGATTGTCATAACTTGCTTATGATATTGACACGCGTTAATAACCCATACCATACATGATTTCATTTAAAACGGAATCACAATCACTGAGTGTGTCAGATTGTTCCATTTGGTTTTCTTAGTTTTCTATGCATTCAACAACATCATCAAATTGTAATAATGCGGCCTTCACCACCTCGATTCTGCTTTCTTACCTTGTATCTGATAAAGGCTTAATAGTAAGCCTTAATTTATTTTTGATAATTTTCCGGTGTTTGCTGGAACTTAAAAATAGCAAAAAAAAAAATCTTCTGAATAAAAACCAAAAAGTGTTTTTGTTGCCGCTCACGAATTAGCTGCGTCTACCAATAACAGACTTCAGCTATGACAATCGCAAGGAATGAAAAATGCCATGGGAATATATTTAATATTCGAGGTTTAACTCCACAATATATGCCTATCATATTTGCACCATTGTCGTATCCTTTTGTGTCCACGACAGTTCTGATTATCTAACAAGGATAGGACACGACTAAGGAAATTCATTTGGGGTCGAAACTTGGTGTAATAGTATTCCTTTAGGGTGCTCAACCCTCAATGTAATTCCGCCGAATGGCCAGTCAATTCTTAAAAAAAACCTTCGAAATTCATGCTTAGCTTTTATACAATCAAATTTCATCTTCCTCCAACGATTTCGTAGCTTGGTTGATATATTGTCTGCATACTATACGCGAGGTCTGGGTTCAATTCATCGGTCAATTTTTTTCCCCATTTCATTTAATTATTTTTAAAATTAAATAAAATTATTTATGAAAGGTTTATTAAATATAAATTATGTTTTATGTAATTATTTTGATTCTATAAAGTAAAAAAATACTGTAACTATATAAATATTTATATTAAATTTTATATAAATATATTTTTATATTAATAAATAATATTTATAATAAAATATATAAAATAAATATTAAATGATATTATACATAAAAATGAGTTACAAATAGTTTTATAATGTAAAATAAAATATACTATAAATAAAAGATATAATATAAAATAATTTATAAAGTATATTATTATTATATTAATTATTTTATAATTAATATAATAAAAAATGTCTTTTTTATATATTATTAATTTAATTATTTTATAATTTTATAAAACATTTATTAAGTCCTTTTAAATAAATTTAAACAATTTTTAAAAGTTTATTTTTAAATTTTTTTAAAAAATTAATAATTATTTCACAATAATAAATAATAAATTTAATAATAAATTAATAACAATTTTAACAATAAATTAATAATTTTTATAATAAATTAACAATTTTAATAATAAATTAATAATTTTAATAATAAATTAATAATTTTAATAATAAATTAATAATTATTTTAATAATAAATTTATAATCATTTCAATAATAAATTAATAATTTAAAAAATAAATTAATACTTTCAATAATAAATTAATAATTTTAAAAATAAATTAATAATTTTATTAATAAATTATTAGCTTTAATAATAATTCTTATTAATAATAATTCTTATTAATTAATTTTAATTATTAATTATTTTAAATAATTTTAAATAATAATTATTTTAAATAATAATTATTTTAAATAATTATTTTAAATAATTTTAATTATTAATCATTTTAATTAATAGTTATTTTAAATATTTTTATTAATAATAATTTTAAATAATTTAAATAATAAATAATTTAAATAATAAATTTATTTAATTGTTTTACGTTATAAAATACAAAATAATTACATAAAATATCATTTAATATTTAATAAACCTCTCATAAATAATAAGTTTGTTTAATTTTAAAAATAATTAAATGAAATGAAAAAAAATTGACCGGTGAACCGAACCCAGACCTCGCGCATAGTATACAGACTATATATCAACCAAGCTATGAAATCGTTGGGGGAAATGGAAATTTAATTGTATAAAAGCTAAGCATAAATTTCGAAGGCTTTTTTTCTACGAATTGATTGGCCATTCTCGGCGGAAGTACATTGAGGGTTGAACACCCTAAAGGAATACTACAATTACACCAAGTCTCGACCCCAAATGAATTTCCTTAGTCGTGCCCTCTCCTTGTAAGTCATTTTTTTTTCTACTTCTCCCCGTATTGCATAGGTCAAATATTCTCCAATCGTTTCAGTGACAGCAAGAAATCCGCGCGCGCGATGAAGCTTTCTTCTATACTTCCAGTTGATGTACAACATTATCTAAAGATAACCGACATATATATTTGTTAACTCTACTGCAGTCGAGTAAAAAAGAATAATATTTCGCCTTTTTTATCCTACCAATCATTCCACTGGTAACTGTGTTTGACATGATTGTAATCAATTTATTCTGAATATCATAGCTTAGATAATGGTGTGCAAGTTGTTTACAATGAATGCGCGATTTATGTATTCCCGTAACATTAGATCATATTTAGCTATCAATTTAAATAAATCAATGAAGTTTCCAGAATTCTTACTGTCTTCGTCTGTTTTGAAAGATTCTCTGGGACCTCTTAATGCCAGATTATGATAGGCTAAGAAATGTATAATATCAATCAATCCCTCAAACAAATTGTACCAATGTAGTTGAGATTCAAGAATTCGCCTTTCGTTTTCTTCGTCTAATTTTTTTCCGCGTTTTATTCCCTTCTCTAATGTTGTTTAGTATTCTCATGTGTGGGTAAAATACTACACTCAAAACAAAAAAACAAAGAAACGACGCATCAAAAAGGAGTTGCCCGATTGTAATGAAATTTCGTATGCAAAGACATTTCAACCAAACATGCAAATGATTAAAATTTGGTGTCCAACGAATGAATAGCGGGAGGTACCGCGCATCGGAACTGCGCCCTCAGCAGGATTCGCACAAGTTTTTCTCAAAAATCAAACATATGAAAGCAAAATAGTGTAAAAATGATCCTATAAAACCAAAACAGTAAAAAAATTAAAGAAAAAAATGCACTTTTACCTGAAATTTTAAATTTACAAGTTAATCAAATTTAAGTTGATCAATGGTAAAAAAATGCCAGCAAAATTCATGCCCTATGAAAGTATGTAATTATCAACGTGATCAATTATTTCAATAGCCCAAGATCCTCCACAGTTTTTTGGAAAAATTACTTTCCTCTATTTCACTATTTGATTTGTTCATCAATTTAGATAAATCTCAATCTAACTTAAATATTTCGCTATTTCTGTCATGCTGACTAAAATAAAACTGATCCTAAACATACAAATACTTCGATCTACTGGTTTAACGGAGAATAATAGGGGTCCCCCCTGCAAACTCAAGTTTTGCGCCCCAAGCCCAAATACACACATGGACAAAAAAATTAGCGCACCAAGAAATAATTACAGGATCGTAACGAAACTTGGCATTAAGGTACATGTCGGGGAGATACACAAATGATTAGAAATGCAGCGTGATTGCGCATTACGTATAGCCGGTAGAGGACGTTTCACGTCATTCTCCGTGGAGTATAAAACAGGTAACCAAAGCTTGTTTGAGTGTGCTGAATCGTTTACAAAGGAAGAGCTGATGCCATTACGCCATTTTCGAAGACAATATGAGCAGCTGTCGCAGTTTGAGAGGCGGATAATCATTGGCATGATGGAAGCTGGGTGGTCAGCTAGGCGAGTAACTCGTCAATTAGGCCAATCTGATTGTGTTGTGAGGAGGTGTTGGGACCAGTGGATCTGAGAGATGCCATTTACACGAAGACCAGGCTCAGGATGCCCTCGACAGACCAGTCACATCGTAAGAAATGCACGCGTACAGTCAATTGCTTCATCGGCCGCCCTGCAGGCACAGGTAGCTCCTTCATTAGGGGCCCCTGTGTCTTCTCGAACCATACGAAGGTGCCTGGCAGAAGGACATTTGGGATTACGTGAGCTGCCGTTGACGCCCACCCATCGACGCCTCTGTTTGGAATGGTGCCGCCAACGCGGAAACTGGACTGCAGCGGAATGGAACCAGATCATCTTTAGCGACGAATCCAGATCCAATCTCTGCAGTGATGACAATCGTGTTCGTGTGGAGACCCATGGTGAACGCCTCAATCCTGCCTTTGCTTTACAGAGACACACCGCTCTCACAGCTGGTAGGATGGTATGGGTACCATTGCCTACAATACATGGTCACTCCTAGTATTGATCCGTGGCACCATGACAGCCCAGCGGTATGTCCAAGACATCCTGCAACCACATGTGTTGCCACTCATGCAACGGCTCCCAGGAGCTATTTTTCAACTAGACAATGCTCGGCCTCACACGACAAGGGTGTCACAAGACTGTCTTCGTACTGTTACTACTCTTCCTAGGCCTGCCCGATCCCCAGATTTGTCTCCAATTAAGCATATCTGGGGTCATTTGAGACGGCGAGTTGGGCATCCCACGAGTTTGAACAAACTAGAGGCAGGGTTACAGAAAATATGGAACGAAATGTCTCAAGACATCATACAGAACTTGTATGCCTCAATGCCCGATCGTATTGCATCTGCATTCGTGCTAGAGAGGGTTCAACAGGGTATTAAATCTTCCGTTCTGCCTTTTTCTCCGAAATAAATTATCCTTTTTCTTTGATTTTTTAATCATTTATTTCAAAAAGTCATTACGTATGTATATATATATAATTTTGTTTCGCTTTGACGACTTGGTGCGCTAATTTTTTTGTCCATGAGTATAATTTAATACAATGTGCGAATTCCATTATTTATCCTGATTAATTCCTACATTTCCGATAAAACTTTTTCTGTTAAAATCATTAATACCCTCTCAAATACTAGAAGTTTCTGCTGGGGGTCCCACAAGGGTCTCTTCTTTCTCTTACGCTCTTCAACATCTATATCAATGACATTCCCACCACTAACAACACTGAAATTTGCATGTATACTGACTACACGGCGATACTTAGTCAAGACAAAGAACCAGCCTTCATCTCATATATGATCACACAATACCTATCACAGCTTGCCCATTGGTTTACCAAGAGGAAAATAGTCATGAACTCTTCAAAAACAGAAGCCATTTTTTTTTCTCTAGACACAAAAAAGCACCAGACATCCACATCATAGAGAATAGAATCCTCTTGTCTAATCAAGTTAAATACCTATAGAAATTATTCTGTGTGAACAACGCTCTTACTTTCAAACATGTAATTTTTATTAAAGAAAAATTTTAAAAAGCCGCGCATAAACTGTACCCCTTAATTTCCAGAAAATCAGAATTAAGTAATAGAAACAAAATACTTATCTACTCACTAATCCTACAACCGATACGGCGCTAGTTTGATATCAAGGGGGAATGCGCTAAGCTGTTGTTTATGTTCGCCAAGATGGGCGATACCATTACAATCTGGTTACCTTAACATTTTTATCGTCTGGCGATGTGGTTGCCATGGGGATAACGTATATTAGAAATAACTTTTATTGGTTTTTTCCCGCGGTAATCCTATTAATTTTAGACAATTTCTTTAAAAATTTAACCATTCTGAGTGGTGTGGTGTGTAGTTGTTTTATTATTTCCGTCTTCTGTTTTATTTTGTGCTGTTTTCGAATATGGATATTTCTAATATGGGTGAGTAATAGGACATTTTTTTTAAAGAATGAGTGTTGCACTTTTAATTATTGCTATAAATCGTTTATTTTCGCTTACTTTACGTTTTAAAAATGCCTCTTTAAACGTTTCTTGTTCGATGAAATTTGTTGAAGGAACTTGCAGTTTTTAGAATATTGGGGACATGCAGCAAAGACTCATATTAATTATTTAGAAAGTGTGCTCAGTTTAATTGTCAGGCATATTCTTAATGCTCACTGGTTCATGAGGAATGCAGAACTCAGAGCTGCGAGTAAAATACCCACTATTAGACAAACGATCAGGAGAAATGCTACCAACTTCTTTTAATAAAATTGACAACTCGATCACTAGCATCGAAAAATATAAAATTTCCACAGACCCAGATAAATCCTATTTGATCTTGCTTTTCTTTAATTCCTAAATATGGTGCTCTCTTTTACCTATATTGTTTTTTTAATTCTTAAATTATCTCTATTTTCTACTCAATGATTGATCACGCATCTCACCTAAAATTAAATGCAAAAATTGCTGATTTCTCTGTTCAGACATCCACAGAAGCTCCACTCGATACCAACTCCATTTTAACTATTTATATCTCTATATTTTCTCTCTTAAACTCTGACTCCTTAGTTGCAAACGGATTGGCTAGACATCGCTGCTCCCTCTCGCATCACGAAAAAAAAACCTTTATATGTCAAGAATTTTATCTATATTTTATTTGTAAATTTATTCATATCAAAGTTATTTCTCTTTTTACTTGTTATTTTTTAAATGGCAATTTGAAAGCTTTTTGTAATGTCATCCAAAATGTCCTGAATGGAGATGAAGGTTCGGACGAAATAAGGCTCCCTTCACACTAAATGATTCCGAGTCTGTAGCAATTTTTCCAACTTACAGCGATTCTGAATGAACAGAGATTTGCCTTCACACCGCCACGGGTCAATCATTCTCCCATCCGTTGCGGTCGAACATGGATGCTGTTTTTAGTGTTTTAGGACAATTAACGTTTCAAGCTATTAATTTCACAACTGTATCCTTATTCATTTATTTTCAAATTGAAGTACATAAAACAAAAAATATAAGAACGGTTTTATTTATTTTTTTATATTTTGCCTCTTAGTATGAAGTGTAATTATAGTTTGAAAAGTAGTAACAAATAAATATGTATTGGAGCTATATTATAATGCAATTACTTTTACAAATAACATATCTGTTTTTAAAAGGCATTTCAAATGTTATGTACTACAGCTTTTGTACCAAATAACTATTTTTTGAATATGTATCTAAAAATGGTTTGCTAATATATTAATGAATTAAAAATTTTGCATGCCATTTACATTTTGTTTGTTTCATATAACAAAATCTGAGATATATGTAGTAATAAAATGGAGTCTTTTTAAAAAATTCAAATTCTCGACAATATCGGTGTTTTATTTTAGCATTCTTATAAATATTTAATTTTTTTTCTCTCCCAAAATTAAATAAATTCTTATCAAATTGATCTCTGAAGCTATTTCAAACATCCTTCAGAATATTCCCTCCTCTTCCCCCCCAAAAAAAACAAATTTTGCTTTAAATTATTAAAAAGTAAAGAATAAAGTTTTCAAATTTTTAAAATTGAATAAAATAATACATGCAAAATTAATTTTATTATTTGCGCAAGATTAGCAGGGATAAAATACAGCCTACACACTCAGCGACTTAAATAATGAAAAAGAATACTTTGAATACCAAAAATATAAGCGCTATCTATTGGCATAAAAACAAACTCATGCTAACCTTAACAGAGAAATTCATTATCTTCAAACATCTGAAATCAGTTTCTTTAATAGAAACTTTGTGAAAAAATCACTAATAACAAGAAAAAAAAACAATAAAAAGAAACACTCTTATTTGTTTGAATTCGCTTTTTCTTTAAGAAATAGCTCCCGGCTGCTGGTGATTGAGTGAAGAAAATCTGACCTGCCGAATCAGAATGAGAATGACAGCGGATTGAGCCGGTGTGAAGGAGAGAAGCGAATCTTAGCTTATTTGAGCGGGAAATTACGAAGCCGAATCTTGGTCGATCAGACAAGTTTGATGGTGAATTAATCGGAGTCGTTTGGTGTGAAGGAAGCCTAAGAGTGCCGACCCCAACTACAAACCATTTATTCTGAAACTCTAGATTCGTGTTATTTATGTTAATAAACATAGAATATTAAAGGAATAAATGATAAACAGCTTGCATCACAGAAAACTTTACATTTATTAATTTACACATACATATTTATATAGAGAGAGATAGATAGATAGATACAAAACATTCACATGTAAAATTTTGAAAATTCATATAAATCACATCAAAGGGTGACAATATTACCAGGAAAAGTGAGAAAGTCATAAAATGTATTACAATTTAAAATTACATTTAGTACCAAAAATGTTTATGCAATTCAGATATAAAAAAAATTCTTTTTTGCTCTACTCTCCATATCATTACTATAAAATATTACTTCAGATAAACCACTAGTATACAGCTGAATAAAAGAATATTTTAACTGAATTCTATAATCTTTTTTGAACAACACATTCTTCAAACAAAATGAACTTTCCCCACACTTAAGAAAAATTGCTAAACATTATTTGTTTGAGAAATTCCTATTAGTTACATATAAATAACAAATGTTTGCTATTTTTATTTATATGACAGAAAATTCCAACATAACTTAACACATAGAATGCAAATAATAAAAAAATATTAGTGGCAATTATAAGTAATATATTATATTCTTTTTAACACAAATGTTTTTCTGAAAAAAAAATTATTCAATGTATATCTTAAAATTGGAAGAAAAAAATTGCAATTATGTTATTTTAGACTTAATTTTCAGTAGTTATCAATACTGATTAACCTTATATGAAATCATACCTAAATTACAATTTTCTCCTTACAATACGACAAAAAAATTGCTGCTCTCAGTTTTCTGAAGGGAAACAAAATTACTATAACAAATGTTAACACATTGCATGTAGGTCATGAATTTTGTAATTCAGTAAAATCCCAAAACATCCAACAACTTCTTTTTTAAAATTTATACAAAACTGGCTCTCTAACACAAATCTACTATAAATACATACTTTTATATAACCCGCAATCTAGTGACAGATAGCAAAAAACGTAAAAGTGGTTTTCCCACGTGCAATGCGTTAATATAAAACATAATATGTATGTGGTTATATGTTGTACATCACAAAATAAATAGCAATTTTAGTTTGGAAAAAGGACATTATTTCTAACAGGTATGATTTCATAGAAAACATTTAATCAATATTTGTTAAGGTAAATCTTTAATAACAGGGAAGAGAAAATATCACATCTTCGCCATCATGTTCTACAATATACAACATATAGGTAATGCTGTAAATTTGTATAAAAACAGCTAATATATTGAAAGATCCGATTTGTTTCTCAAGAATACTTCATAATATAAATCACAAGGTCCATTTGATATTTCTCATTTATTTGAATGTGATCATGTAAAAAAGATAATTTATGCTGTATTTTTATAACATGGATCAAGACAAACTTCACAAAGTAAATTACAGTAACTGAAAAAAAAATGTCCCCTTTACATATTTTCCTTTTGTTTTGAAATCAATCACTTAGTACAATTCTTTAGTTCTCAGTTTTATTTAAATACGAATTGGTTATCTATTGCTAAGTATACCTCATTACTACATATATCATTTAAGAGTTAATTTTATAACTTCATCCTTTTTTTGAAGTCTCAACAATTAAAATAGTGAATTAAAAAAAATTCTGTTTTATTCATATTTAAATCTTATGCTCTTCTTATATAACACTCATTAAACAATAAAAAGAGGGACTGAAGTCTTCACAACTGTTTGACTTAAGCAGATCTTGCTTTTCATACCTTTACATGAAACACAAGAAATAATTTTACAAATTTCCTCAGAGATGTATGCATATTATATAATAAAGAAAAATATACATTGAAGCTAAACATCACAGGGAAAAATAAATGCTAAAAATACTCACAAGAATGTAACAAAAAAAAAATACCAAACATTTTCGTTTGCACATATGCAGAGTATTCCTTCTAGGAAGGCTTCATGAAGCTGGGTGACTGCCAGCACTTCAGATTAAAACTTTTATCAGCCAACACCTTTCTTTTTATCATTAACAGTGTATAACAATTTTTTTTTTTGGAGGGGAGGTAATTCTAAAAAGAAAGGCCTTTCGATATATTACTTTACCTCCAAGTTTTCTACTACATATAATGTGCTTTTTCTGCATCTTGATCTTTCTTAGATGCAAAATGAATAAATGCAAACACAAAATAAAGCTACAAAAAAAAAAAAAAAGTTACTAAAGAAAAATAATCACATAGAATTTACAGGGAGTAAAAAATACTCTCTTAAATACTACAAAAGCAATTTTATTTAAGAATTCATACATCCAAACAATCATTCTGATATTTAGGAAATTAAAAGAAGTAATCTGAATAAGAGTCTGGTTTACTACAGTTTCAACATGAACCACATAACATTTTCCAAAGGTTAACTAGATACATTGACATAAGAATGAACATGACTATTACTCATAAGAATATTTAAAATATGTATATATTTTCATTTAGTCATGCACAGTATTTATTTTAGCCAGATTTTATAGAGCTGGTCAACATGCTGTACTTTGGGTCAAAAACTAGTATCCATTTTGCTTTTTTGTAGAGATCACTGTTACAGAACTGCTGAAACATTCATCTTATGTTTCCCCCTCTTCTTTTGTGATCTCACAAGCATAACAAAAACTTTATTCTAAAGAACAAAATGTGCATTTTTACAGCTTCTGCCCTCTGAGCATCCTCATATCTAGAATCATATATCTATCATTTTAGATATATGGTATGTATAAAGAAAGAATAAATAAAATAAGTTATGAAAAAAGACTAGAGAAAAATAATCACAAGTAAAATGCTTATAAATAAGGTGACCATTTTTTTTTTACAATGAAAAGGAGTACGCAAAATTTAAGAAACTTAAATATATGAAACGCTTTATTAATTCAAACAAAAATACGCTAATTACACTTACATTCTTTTTAATTATTATCTTAAACAAGTATTTTTGAATTAAATGAATTTTTTTTGTCAACATATCATTTACTATTATATTGGAAAGTTCGAGCAAAAAATATCATTCACATTGAATTTTACAGTAAGCACTGTAGCTAAAATATTAACATTCAATTCCGATTTCTCACTAGTCACTTGACAAAAATTATTACCAACTGAAAAAACTCTTTCAACTGCTACATTAGTTACAGGGCAGTACAACGTAAATTCAACAAGAATTACATTTTCATATGGAATGTGTTCATTTTTTAAATGGTTTAAGTAATTTCACCAATCTTTTACCAATTTCTCAGCATGTTGATTTTCCAATTTTTCTAATTTATTAGAATTTAAACATACATGCAGTCTTCTTTCTACTTCAAACAGACAATTGTCAGATTTTAATATCAGGCATTTCTTTTGATAAAAACTCAATAATTTTCTATATCTGCCCAATTTACTTGTGACAAAGTCAAAAAATACCATTAAAAACTGTTATTTCCTGTGATATTTGTTTCAGACCATTCTTCGACATTTTGGAAACATGTTTGATTCATCTCTGAATACAGAGATTAACAGATCAGTTCTAAAATATTGAAGAGGACACTTTTTGAGGAAGGACAGAACCTTTAAAAGGAGGATGGTTGGTCACCTTATTATAAAGCATTGTCTCTCATTTAAACACACATACATCCGTAAAATCTTTCTAACATTTATAAAATCAACAGAAGTTATCTTCTTAAGAATCTGATTGATATTTTAACATGTGAACCACATTTTTTCCAAACACTATACACATTTTATACACAGACATAATAAATAACATATAGATATAATGATGGAAGAATGATTGATATGATCACTCATAAGAATTTTAAACATCACATATTTTCAGTTGAATATATATTTATACAGACACAATACAATAAAGTAGTAGTAGTAGTAATAATAAAAGAAATATTAATAAATGGTATCATTAGATAGCTCATATATGTATAAGATTTAAAGTAAATACTTCAAAAATAACTATGTTTACAGAAATGCATAAATGTTTTCTCTCATTCTATAACATGAAAAATTTCAATAACAATTTCAAAAAGTTCATTGAATTTAACATCAACCACATCAGAAGAAATAATGTTGTTTTTCAAAAATTGGATACAACTATAATATATGTGTGCAATTAGCTGCATAGAAAAAAAAATAATCATGATAAGGGAATGTAGGTTCACACCTAGGAGAGCCCCCACCCTTGGCGCGAATTACTTTGGTTGGCGATAATTTCGCCGTCATGGTAACCTTGCTTTTAAATACAACATATGGCAACCCTAACTTTTTCTAGAATTTTCGTCATTTGTGGGCACGCATTTCAAATTTCATTTTGTTGTTGGGCACCGGGTTGAAAGTATGGCTGCGCTTGACAGTGAATACACGTTAGAATTTTTTATGTTATTGGATGCTAGAGGCAAGAAAGAATTGATTGAATGGTGTATGAAAGAAGGATTAATTGCTTCAAGTTATGAATGTCCTAAATGTAATGAGCAAATGGGATTAAATGAACGAAAGAGTGTTGTTTTGAATGGAGATGTCGAAAAAAGGTGTGAATACGCATGATCTTTGCAGAAGTATAAGAAAGAATTCGTGGTTTTCCAATAGTAAGTTAATTGGCAATAAAACGTTTTCTCCGTAATCACACCAGCCACGCAGAAGGCATGTTCGACCATTACCTCGCTGAGTATTTATGGCGGCGCTCTCGCGATCACTCACTCAGCGACGAGACTTTCCAGAATTTTTTAAAAGCAGTTGTTACACTTTACCCTCCATTTGGGAAGGATCAACAATAAGAAAGTAAGTGCTGTTGTTATATTTTTTATCTTAAATGTTAAATTTCTGTATTGTTTACATATATTTTCATTGCGCATCCATCTTATACTGCTATATTTACTTGTCACCGTTGTCGGGTTTGCTTGGCGCTTTTTCCGGTTTGGCGCCAAGGGTGGGGGCTCTCCTAGGAGTTTACCGGGAATGTATATTTTTTCATATACGCACAATAACAGTCATACTAATTATATTTATTTGGCACATACATATACAGAATAATAAAATATTCTGAAGCAAAAGAGTAAAAAAAAAAATTATGATTATTGATGAGACAAAATGAATAGACCACAAAACACTATTACTTAGACATATATTTAAGACCCATTTCTAATAAATTAAAATGCTAAAAACCTTATATCTTGCAGAAGTTAATTAAAATTTTTATCTGAACATCACAGACAATAATGTATTTTTTATAAATATGCCTAAAACATCCAAGTACAAAAAACTTATACAATTATTTCATTAAGTATCAATGCATATCATGCAATAAAACATAAAATAGCAGTTAATATAATATTTTTCAATGAATATTAAAGCAATCCTGGGCTAAAGTGTAGAATAGATGGGATCCTTGGCAATGTTTACCTAGATGCCAGAGTTAATTTAGATCTTCATTACTTCGACTTTGTTTTATTACTCTTGAAACACCTATCGCTACATATAGGCAAGTTTCACGACACATTCTGGTTGCTAAAAATATTGGCTTTGCCAAGGGGCCCCTTATTCTGCACTAAAACCAAATCCTGATTAAATAATATTTACACACTTAAAAATTCATACAAATTCAGCTTAGAGATTACACATTTCCAAACATGTATGAAAAATATGCAGAAACATGATAGAGAAAAAAGTGCGACTATTCACACAAATTTATAAAAACATGCTTTTATTTATATTCATGACAGCAGCATACACGAACTACTTTTATGGGAAGGGTTTGCATTTAAAAAACACATTCACAAAAGCACCCAGGAGTAATATTTACATAAATATCTGTATGGGTAGAGTTTAATCCCCTCACACCGTTCTAATATATACCACGGATTCCTGATCCTGTACTTATTCACACCCGAATTGAGTACCAGGACAGGAAAGCTTTTCATGGACAGTGATTAAAAGGAAGGAGTATAGTAGCATACCAAGAGTTTTATCTAGAAAGCTTAAACATCCTTCCAAAATGTTAATTTTAAAATAGCACTTTGCACAAAAAAAATTTATGGTGATTAAAATCTTTCTAGGAGTTCTTTCAGCATTAAGACTTTATTTATAGAGCTTTGAGGACAATTCCCCACTTTCTTTGGCTACCTTTCCTCCTTAGAAGGAAATAACAAACTCTCCAATTAGATTACTCTATAAAATAAAAGTGCTGAGTCTGTTAGATATTTCCAGAACTTCTAGAAAACAGTCTTTGGAACCTAAATTCTTCTTTCACTCTTAAGATTTTCAGTTATTATAAGACATTACTTGAAATAAATTCAATGAAATATTTCAAGATAAGAATCTTTAGAAAGCATCATTAACATCGATTTAAATCATATTTTTTGCTGTTGAGTAACACATTTTATTATGGTACATCCATTTCTTGTACATCCATTGTTGATGAGAACGTTAATTTTTTATGTGTACAATTTAAATAAGTTGTTTCCATCTTTTTATTATACTTATGTTTAATTAATTATAAGTTTTAATTGGTGTTCATAACAGTTCTGAATCATTTAAAATACATTGTTTTTTTGCTTAAATTAAATCAGTTTTGTTATTCTTAAAACTACCAAACTATTAATTCTTAAAAACATATTTAGTCTTTTTTTACAAAATATTTTTTACATGTTAAAAATCTTTATAATATATGGAAGTTTCCAAAATTGATTTTTCTCTCCCACTCATGGAGTACTGGGAGGGATTCTTGCATTAAAAGAAATTTTTTTTGTATAGCCCTGTTTTACTTGGCAATGAAAAAAACTGTCGATAGACTTATAGGAGAAACTTTACAATAAAGAAGCTCCCGCTTCCATATAAAGGAAATTTTTTCTATACAAAAGATCAAAAATTATTCACTGACTAATCTTGCTTTATTTTTATCTTTTATGAAAACAACTAATTCTTTATACATTTCAACCAAATTTAATCAAGAGTTATATTTATGCCTCAAAAAATTAGGTTCATAATACATAAACACAACTATATTAAAAACAGAACAAAATTACACCTAATAAATTTACTTCCACAACTTATTCAAGTGAACTGTGCATATAATCACAATCAAATTTGTCATGAAAAATAAATAAAGTCATTCAATAAACTAAATATACCTTTAAAGGAATTTTTGGTCAACATTCCCCATTAGGTCAGATCAATACTTATCCAAATATAAGGTAATGCAAATAACTATAAATGAATAATATGAAATTTTTTCTAAAATAAATTCAGTGAAATTTATAAATACATATGCAAATAATATTATGAAATTAAGTAGGAATGATATAAATACCTAAAACCTATATGGAAAAAGCTTGACTATCTTTAAAAATATATATCCCAATTAATTAAAAGTAGCATAACAAATGCTTTACTAACATTAAAAAAAAAACCATAATATTTGCAACATTAATATAAAATAAAAAAGTTTACTTTTTTTTTTTTACCCTAAACGCTGACATAAAGAGACCATTTTTGATATCAGAATAATTAGTTTCATCTACACCAGATATAAGAACCATTAACATATATCTGTCATCATAAGCATTATATAGTCTTTTCAGTATGTCATTAAATTCTTCATAAGCATTTAGCTGAGCAAGTGTATTATAACAAACATGAGTAATAACCAGATCCTTCTTTGTTATTTGATCTAAAGTAGTATTTATTATATCTCTCCTGTTAGATTTAACTATTTTCTCTGTATTTTCATTTAAAATTTTACCATAGTAATATTTGAGAGAAACTTCATTACCAATCAAACTGCATTTCTTTGAAAATTTTGATGTAACAGAAAAAAAACAAGGCTCAGCTTTCACAGAATTTGGACCAATTTCGGAGACAGGCAATTCAGTATCTTCTGTAGTTTGAAGCACAGAAGATAGTTGTTGATTATAAAAAAAATCTTTAGAAAACTGAGCAATTTGTTTCAATCTAAACTGAACAAGCTCCATCATAGTTACAGCATCTTCTACAGGGTCATGTCCTTTACCATCAACTTGGATGTCCTTATTTAAGTATACTGAAGCAAGATGCTTTAAGGAAAGTTTCTTCTTTCTAATTCCAGTATTGTTGAAAATAATGCTTGTATCAATAACATAGGGATGAATCATTCTCATAGAATGTAGACCATGATTAAGGGACTGTCCAATTAATATAGCATTTGCAGGAAGTAGCTTTTGCACCTGTTGTTGCACTTCACTTAACTTGACAGTTCCACCTTTCAACACATTTTCAGAAATACCACTAATATGTGTTGCATATTCAGTAATTTTACTATCTGGTTTGACCATAGAGTTAAAAACTGTTCTTAAGTTTTCATCAACAACAGTGATTCTAGTAAGTACACGAGGGCGATTATCAGTTACACACATTTCGCAATTTATAGCAAACATTGGGGAATCTATAGTAACAGGAACATAGGATTCTTTAGTAAAGATGTAATTATTGCATCTCGATTTTGTATAATTACTTCCAGGACATGGGTAATTCTCCATAAGCATTTGTATAGGACTTAACAGAAGATTCAATTTTGAAGGAGATGTATAGTTTGATGGTGCTTCAATTTTAGCTCCTTGTTCTCTTGTAAACATTGTAGAAAAAGTATCTCGAGATCGAACATGAAAATCTGCAATCTGATGGAGCGAACACAGCTCGGTGGCAAAATGAATATTTGAGGATGCAGTTTCGACTACTTGTTGAAACCTGTCAATAATATTTAATTCTGAAGTATTTTCCAATATTTCAGATTTAGTAAATCCTTCAACAACCAACAACAGAGTTTTACGTATATTTCGTGTCCCATTTAGAGTTGCCCAACGGAGTTTGTACTTATAACCGATCACTGACTTGAGCAATAATTGATAAATGTCATCCATACACACGGGTTCGCCTGTTTCGCAAGCTCGACCAGATTTATAATCATCTACATCAACCGCAGCATTTTCTCCATGAGTGTTTAAATAAAACCCAGGTTCTACTTTACTTCTTCCATAGAAAAATGCCTTAACCGCCATTTGTAAAACTTTGTCTTTTTTCTCCGACTCTTTCTCCACTGATGTAGAATCTATTTTTTCAACAACGGCGGCTTCCTCGATTTTTCTTTTCTTAGGGTTAGTCGCTAAGTCATCTTCTGAATCATATGGCGGTGTCTCCATGTTTTTTTTTTATATTTCAGTTATTATTTGAAAGATTAAAACAGTTATCGGGGTGAAAAAAGTATTAACAGCAATACAGTCGTAATTAATAAAAGAAAATCTAAAAAAAACATATAACGCTTACCAAACCTTTTGATTTTAGAAACTCGGGAACAGACGCTATTAATAGGGTACAGTTACAGTTAAATTTAGTTCATCTTAGAGACCTATAGAGATATAGTGTGTGTGTATTTATATAAAACAATTACTAATCCCAGAATAAAGTTGATTGGATACTCAAATTAATCAAAAGTTATAATCACAAAATTTGAAATAAACCATTGACAAGAGTCACGAAGTGGGTGCTGATACTGGGAAGGAACGCACACAGGGAGTTCATGAAAACCAATCAGAATCAATGTTTCGCGCATTGCAGAGAAGTGCGCAAAATGAGTACAACCTGCACTATAGAGCAGGGGTGCTGCAGTGTGGCACGGCGTAGTTGTAAAAGTTGCACTCGAAAACTTATTGAAAAATTAAAATATTTGAAAAATAATAATTAATTTTTTTTATCTTTTTGAAATATGGCTGTTTTAGACCAAAAAAATTAAATACGCTAATTAATAGAATTACAAAGAAAATTATCATGTAGAGCTGGGATGGGCTACATGTTTTGGCTTGCGGGCTGCATTGTGGTAGCGGAGGATACTGGAGGGCTGCACCTTTTTTAAAATGATTACATTCATTATAAAAAAAATAATAATTATAAGTTAAATAAAACAGTGGCAGTTTTATTCAATTTATTATTATTTTTTTATCATGTTTCTATAGCTGCAAGTACATTTAATCATAAAATCATTTTAATGAGACAAATGTACCCCACTATGCTTTTCTACAATGTTTTTGTAATCATAAGTGGGATTGCTTGTCGAAATTCTCATCACTGCCTGTAAGTTAATGTCAGCCAACTTGTATCTACATTTACTCTTGTTGATCTTCATGCAAGAAAAACTGGGAAATCTTTTAAATCGGTGGCTGGCATTTTCCAAACATTTAATCCTTTTTTTTCTAGCCAAAGATCGATTGCCAAGGCGTATCCTTGAGAGGAACCGGTTTATAACAATCATGCGCGGTATGATTCTCCTCACGGGAAAACTCCGCGTAGTAATACATTGTATTCTCCTAATCGGCTTTTTTTAGAACGTTGACGTTTTCTGGAAATATTACCACTGTAGTTTCAACGATTTCTCGAATTCACTGTTTAAAAATGTTTTCATCGCAAATTCAGATAATAAAAAAAACTGCGTGTTTTTGTCAACTAAGTTAAATTTCAAGTTTTTTTTTTTCAAAGCAGAGAATTATTATCATTTAACAAGTAATATAAAAAAATTAAGTCAATTCCTGCTTCTTTAGAAAAACTTACTGATGCCATTTGTTGCAGATAAATCTAACTTCGTCCGTAATAACGCAGAATAAATTTAAAGTTAAAAAAATTAATTAATGGATTAATATTTGAGAAAGAACTGTATTAACATCAAGTGCCATCCACTACAAGTTTTAAAAAATGTATTTAAACTTGAATGGATGAATAAAAAGTTGTTATTAACGACTGAAAATTTGAACGATATATATTTTTTAAATATATTGGGAGAGAGTGAACTAATAGTAGGAATTGAAAAACGAAGGTAAATCACATTACTTTTACAAATACAAGATACGAATATCAAATCACACATTTTAGTATAATCAATGAAGAATGTGTATTCAACATTAAGGCAGAATTTAATATCTACGTAGTTTCATATATCCAGTGCCAGTTTAAGCTCATTTCGAGTCCTGGGCGCAGAAAGTCTACGGGCCCCCTTCGCACTGGCGGATCGAAATTTATTACCAGAAAACCTGGTTAAGTTCACCTTATTCGGGCGCCTGGATGCCTTCCCCGATGGATAAACTGGCACTGCATGTACCTTTTTATTCTAAATTTATGATTTGTTTTATCTCCATGATTATATACCTTCATTTCTAACGGAGATAATCACTTATACTTTTCGAAATAATCAAATACTTTGCTGAATTTTCTTCCATTTATTCAGAGCTGATTTCTAACACACAACATAGATTATTTCATACTGAGTTTTTTTAATAAATAACATTTAAAGAGGTATAATTTGAAAATGAATACATACTTATAGTACGGTACTTTATTTCACCTTTTTCATTGTTTTTTTTATTTATTTATTTATAATTTTTCGAAAAAATTGTTGATATTGCATAAATTAGTGAATAGTATAAGAAAATTCATTTCTGCTCCAGATAATTAAATCTCTTAAATAAATGCTAGAAAAGGGGATAAAATTTATATTTTACCTGCTCCATATGACTGTACAGAAAATCGATAATCAAGAGTTCGTTGGGGATATAAATATATTTATCAAGTTAACATATGAAAATTTTAGCATTTTTTATAAAATAAATTAACACAATTTAACCCCTCCCCCAAAAAAAAAAAAAAAGAACCTCTAGAATTTGCCAATGTTTTTTTAAATTTCTTTATTCATTAAAACTCTACATGATTCACTTTCTTTTCCTTTCAATTGTATCAACTTATGAAAAAAGTATCAACTTATCTCATTTAGTAAAACACTTTTATAATAATATCACTGTGTAAAATAGTTTAATGATTTTTTAAAAACAAAATACAAGATGGAAAAAATTCTTTTGAATTAAAATGAGTGAGCTTTTATTTTTCCATTCGTAATAATTGAGAACAAACAAAAATATTGAAATTAGAAACATTTGTAAATTTAAACACCCTTTTATTTTTGATCAAAACTAAAGATAACAATTCTCCTGATGTTTCACGTTTAGAAATAGTCCACTTTGAGGTCAATAACAATAGCATCGTTTTTACGATTTAGCTCTATAGACCCCTCTTTTCTCAATAACAGGGGAGTGGTTCAAATGTTTGAAAACTATCCTTCAAGTTATTCTAAGAATCTCTGTTTCTTTTCTGTTTGTTTTTTTTGCTTCGTTACTATGGTTCTCTTTTTGTCTTAAACTAAGGATCACCAGTTTATAGACTTCCCTTTTTGTAACTCTCTCTCTCTCTCTAACCATTTCATTAAAAAAGATCTACAGTTTTAATTAAATATCTTCAACGAGTGCGAAATAAGAAACACTGCGAGTTTTGTTCAGAGATTAATTATATAAGAATACTAACTGTTACCCGCCCGCTTTGTTTCACTTGTTATATAAAAATCCCTTGTTTATGACAAATATTAATAATACATAATTCACACACACACAATCTTGCATTTCTTGGAATAAATAGTCTCGTACAAGGAAAATTTTTAGATATTTCATTCTTTATTCACATAATTCCTTAATTTTTATATAAAAATAAAACCTTTAAAATAAGGAATGTATAGTTTCACTGAAAACGTGTTGACTATTGAAGGACTGAAGAGAAACAATAATTCAAAATAGTGAAAAAAAAATGTTTCTTTCGTTAAAAAATTAGAAAAAAAAAATAGACACTATGCAATGATAAAAGAATAAGAACTTTTATCAACAAAATGCATGTTTGAAAGAAACATATTTATTAATTAATGTGGTGTGGAAATGCTAGTAAAGACGTTCTTTTTCATCTGTCCTTCCCCCTGTTAATTTTTTTCACTCGTTGCCGAAATGTACACTCATGTCCATAAATTAAGGCTAATGAAGTTCAGGCAAAGAAAGAGACAGAAGCAAAACAAATTTGACTTATTTGTAAAGTCTATTTAGTAAACAAAAGGTAAAAAGCAAAAAAGATGCTATATGTTTGATATAATTAGTAAAAATTACAATTTTTACTCCCTGGACCAAATTTCAAAATTTACAAAACCATATTTACAAAAAACAGTATAACATGGTTAGTATGATGGTTAATACGGAGTATGTCTCCCGGACGATGCAATACAGGCCTTACAACGCCTAGGCATGCTGAGTATCAAAATATCAATTTGATATCGGAGAATATTACACCACTCATCAAGCAATGCCTTCCAAAGTTCCGGTAGACAGGTGGGAGGGGGTTAAAGGGCGGCAATTCGTCGGCCAAGCATATCCCACACATGCTCTATTGGATTCAAGTCCGGTGAGTATGCTGGCCAATCCATACGGGTGATATTCTCCGATTGAAGACATTCGTCTACAATGTTTGCACGGTGAGGAAGGGCGTTGTCATCCATAAACAGAAATTCAGCACCCATGGCGCCCCGAAACAAACGTACACGTTCTTCCAGAATGACATCTCGATAGATGTGGCCTGTCATCGTTACACTCTGGACATGCAGGTCAGTTCTGGAACCAAGAATAATTCCTTCCCAAACGCGAGCCATCCTGCACCACCGTAACGGTGTCGTTCAATGGTGTTCTCTTGGTGGTAACGGGTACCTGGCGCTCTCCATATTAAAGTCCGGCAAGAATCAGACTGAAAACTAAACCTGGATTCGTCGGAGAAAACATCACACAAGACCACTGTTGTGGTGTCCACAATGCATGCTCTTTATTCCAGGTTAATCGCAGGCGACAGTGAGTTGCGGTAAGTGGAACACATCTGACAGGCCAACGTGCATATAGACCAATGTGCCCTAAGCGTCTGTACACGGTCTGCCTTGAAACTGCCGCACCGGTAGCTGAAGAGAGCTGACGAGACAGGTCTGATGGTGTGCTCCGTCTGTTTCTTTTGGCAGTAACTGCCAAATATATACCGGTTCTCATTCGGCGTTGTAACTCGGGGGCGACCTGTGCTGTAACATCTACTCACATTACCATCATCTTGGAATCGTTGCCAAAGCCTGGAGATGACACTCTGGGCGATTCCAAGTTCCTCGGATACTTCCAGCTGGGTACGTCCACTTTCCAGTCATCCAATAATTCTACCACGTAAAAAATCATCTAAATGCTTCCTTTGTGCCATAACTATGCGGTTGTTGCACTGAAAGGCTTTTAAATCGCTTGTGAACAATTTTACTTCTTTGCCACCATTCCTTACATACCCATCTCTTACACTCTCGTCATTGTGACGTACTATCCG
The DNA here is from genome assembly GCA_019973935.1 of Trichonephila clavipes. NCBI lineage: Eukaryota > Metazoa > Arthropoda > Arachnida > Araneae > Nephilidae > Trichonephila > Trichonephila clavipes. Next base: position 51,580 of record BMAU01013768.1, read on the forward strand.
CGCCATCTGGTGGTTTCCTGTAATTTGCATATTCTTCTTCAAGATGTGTGTGATAATTCTACAGGTGTAATTTTTATTTTATAGTTCAATTTCTGTGTGATTCTGAATTATCCTTAATTTATGGACATGAGTGTATTTAAATATCACAAATCTTTTAAACATTGTGCATTTTAAACTCTTGTCTTCAGGAGTGAAAAAATACAGGTAGTAGGCTTAAAGAGAGAGAGAGAGGAGGAGGAGACAGATTCATCTTAAAATTTTTAAACCCTTCTTGAAATTATTTAAATTAAGAAATACCTCTTAGTAGGATTTTTGTATTAAATAAATGGAATCAATTCTCACTGAATTAAAAGTACACTTTGTATTGAAAAAGATGCTGTAAAATAATTAAAGAGTTCATATCAATTGAACGGCTGGAAATGTTACGGTTATATTAATTAAATAAACGAGAAAAAGTTAAAGTTGATTTATCGTTTTCAAGATGCATGAAAATCATTTTCCAAAAATATTCCTGTTCTTTATGATCTGGGAATTTTGTTCATTAAAATTTTTTTCAATATGATTAACTGCATAATATAAACCACCTGAATCTGTTTGAAATAATCTACACAATAATGGTCTATATTGATTTCTGTATAATATGCTATGTATTAATTTTTAAAACAGAAATGTACCAAATGGTCGAAGCCTTAGCTTACTATAGCATTCATACAATAAAAGCAATTTTCAAAATTTTATTCTTTGAATTATCATTTTCTGCATGCATAATCTATTTATTTAAATATATTACAATAAAATAAGCGACTGGTTAAAAATTACTCCCAAATATGAATTTTAATTTGGATAGGCGGTGGATCTCGTAATTCTGACCTGCAGTTTAGTAACAAGGATGATACCAGAGCTCGGAGCTTTTCCCTAACTTCCATATTACTATGTGTAGGAAATTTGGGGTAACAATTCCATTTAAAATGCAGTATACTTCAATATTTTATATGAAGGATCTTCGATAAAATTAAGACTCAAAACAATGCCGAGATTGGAAGCCCACTGTTTGTGATCAGATCACTAAACATCCATAACCGAAACATCAATTATAGTGCAAACCTAAATTTAAAACTAAAATAAAAAGCATTGCAAATTTCTAATTTTTTAGTGAAAAAACAAATATGAAATAAAATTGATTGTAAAAAGTCATGCAATTAAAATAATATAATTCGGTGTTTTCAGATCAAGCCATTTATTCAAACGAAACCTACTCTTTTTTTGTAATACTTAATTATCTAATGTCTTAAAATTAGTCATTTTCATATTTCAACTTTCTTTTATGTTTAGAAATCTGCCTTTTATGATAGAGGTTCCTGTAATATAATCCTAGACACAAAAAACTCTATTATGAAGAACAATTCTATATAAAGAGTGTTTTTTTTCCAGGTATAGAAGTTTAAGTTAGCATTACTTTCCAAGATGGTGACCGATTTAACAGCTGTCAAGTGATTTATTCTCAGTTTGGTTTGGCAATTCATCAAAGCGATCATCAAGCAAGGCGTAGATTCGTCGAATGGGCCCAAAACGAGATTGCCGTTGTTCCCGATTTTCATAAGCGAATTTTGTTTAGCGATGCAGCGCACTTCTGGTTGAATGGCTACGTCAACAAACCAAACTGCCGCATTTGGAGTGAAGCTAATCCACTAGCGTATGTCGAAACACCGTTACATCCAGAAAAACTGACTGTTTGGTGCGCTTTATGGGCTGGCGGACCACTTCTTCAAAAACGATGAGGGCCACAACGTTACAGTCAATGGTGATCGGTATAGAGCCATGATTACTAACTTTTTCATTCCTGAATTGAACAATCATGATGTCCAGGAGCTGTGGTTCCAACAAGACGGCGCAGCATGTCACACAGCTCGTGCCACAATCGATTTATTGAAAGACACGTTTGGTGACCGCCTAATTTCCCGTTTTGGACCTGTGAATTGGCCTCCAAGATCTTGTGATTTTACACCGCTAGACTATTTTTTGTGGGGCTATGTAAAGTCATTGGTCTATGCGGATAAGCCACAAACGCTTGACCATTTGGAAGACAACATTCGCCGTGTTATTGCCGATATACGGCCACAAATGTTGGAAAAAGTCATCGAAAATTGACGTCCAGATTGGACTACATCCGAGCCAGCCGTGGCAGTCCTATGCCAGAAATCATATTTAAAAATGTAATGCCACAAGATTATCTTACGAATAAAAAAATTCATGTCAATCGAATAATACATCGTTGTTTGATTGCAATTTAAAGTTCTATACCTCTAGAAAAACACCCTGTAGTTAGTATATTAATTTTTATTTTATGTTAAAATATTTTTACAGCTTTTAATTCTTAAAGGTTACTATATTGAGAAAAGTATTCAGATTAATAGTTGATTAGGGGTTCAAATCTTGATTTTATCAAATATTCATTATGCAAAATTTCTGCAAGTACATGAAACAAAAAACAACAGAGGAATTTTTTCGGACTAGGGTGACAATTTCAATATTTAATTTTAATTGTAATAAATAAAAATACATACAAAAGTTTGAAATGACAAGAGAAAAAAATCAGTAGGTTTTCAATTTTTACAAATTAAGAGAAATATATGATTGTCTCAGAGTTGTGTGTGTTGTGAAAGTATACCAACTCTCTTTTATCAATTTTTCATTTTTGTACCCTATCCATAAAGCTTAAAGATATTTCAGTTCCTTGATATTATAAGTAACAGAATGGAATGAGATACGTTATTTGATATTGTGTTATTACTTATTCTCGTTTTAAGTTCTGAAAATAACCAAATGCAATTGATTATGTTTTTATTGGCTATGATCTACCAACAAATCTAAAGATAACAGTTTTTAAATATTGGCTATGACCAAGGAACAAATCTTAATCCGGCGTTGATTAAAACATCCATTTTTTGTTTGAAAGGAGAAAAGTGATTTCTTAAACATTCTTTTTTGAATATTTTCACGTTCTAAATTTTCTCTCTTGATGAAATATTTCGTTTTTAATAGAAATAAAATACTTTTTAAATTATATTGCATGTTTTTAATATGTGTATATAATGTTTATTATCTTCTTTTAGAAAACTGTGGAATGAGGAACACATACACACACAATACTTTTAATTTCTTCTACTATATGTACAAGCACAAAAATCCCATATTTTAAATTTTACATCAATATTCGAAATATATTAATTTTGGAAGTTGGTTTAGTTATTAAATTATAGTTATATCTTGCAGGGATACATAAGAGTGCTAGCTTTAAGATCGACTTATTTCTAATCTAAGCCATCTGAATCGTTCAACAATCCCTTTGGGTAGGAAAGGAAAGAGAAATGGACACATGACATTGTTTTCAGAAGTTTCCCCACATGCTTGAGGTGATAGCAACAGCCAAAGATCACAGATACATGGAAAACGACGCAAAAAGTGAAAAAACATACATTTAATGAACGATCTACAGAAGATTATCTGCTGCAGAATCGGTTTATACACAGGGCACTTGGACTCACAGGGGCCCGGATAAGCTGGACTTAACCAGATTTGTTAGTTATAAATTTCGATCCGCCAGTCTCAATGAGGCCTGTAGATCTTCTGCTCCTAAGGCACGAAATGAGCTTAAATCACCACTGATCTGCTAGTTTAGAAATAGGGAGCAAGAGTAAGGGTCTTTGTATGATTAGCACAAGCTGCAGATATTGAGTGTTTTGAACAATACTACTCTAAGAAGGAATCGCTTCCAGGAAACGTAGTAAAACATTTGCTGGCAGTGGCCATAAATCATAGGTGACGTTTTCCCTCTCAAATTGGAAGAAAATGCAAGAGCGAGTTAAGTGTTTATCCCTTCCCCATCTTTTCGCTTTTCAGAAAAATCTTTGAAATTTTGAGGAGAGGGAATACAAGCGACACATTTACAAAACTAAATTACAATATAAATTTATTTGATTTCTTTTGCGTGAAAATTTAATATTCTTTCTAATGAAAAGAGTGTAGTAATAGTAATTCTTCCTGAATATTTACATGGAGTTGAAAAAAAAAGAGAACCATACTTTAGATCTCGTTTTATAATTGAGTCTAAGCCCAAGAATTAATCGCAATGAATTCAATCTCTTGAATTTGAAGTCGATGGGGAATCCCGCTATGTTGGATTTAAATGCACAAAAAATTGTTATGCATGTACCATAAATCTGTTTAAAAGAAAGAATGGATTTGTGTGTTTGATCTCTACAGAAAAACTATTGAATGGAATTTAGAGCACAAAAAATATTCTTTACTATCTGGATTTAAATAAAGGTTTTGTTCAATATCATAAAATTAAGATGTCCATCTTAATTAACATATTTTGCTTTTATTTTTGTCTTCAGTGGAAAGTATTGAAACAATGTGTGTGTGTGGAATACAATAACATTTGTTTTCCATTTTCTTATTGTTAATTAGTGTTCCAAAGTGATAGTAAAAATGTTCCTGCTTTTTTCTGGCAATGTTTGATAGTGAATTTTCCTAAATGTGCAGCACAATTATTCTCACATAAAAAATTCAATAATAAATTAAATTTGATGCTTTTAATTAATATGAAAATTACTTGAATTCATTGCAAATTTGAATTTTTATGCATCTTTCAAAACAAGTGAAACACTTTATAAAATTGAATCTCTCAAATTATACACTGCTGGCCACATAAAATGCAACACTAAGAAGGACCAGAGATACCACAGCAAAATTTATTTTGAAGATAACATGTTGTACAAATATCAAACAATTAAAATTACAGCCTCTTGTGATGAATGGATGATGAAAAAAATCAGTATTTAGTGTAGCCGCCATTATAGGCAATAACCGCTGTTACACACGCTCGGCAGAGTCAAAGGGGCTTTGGATGGATCCTTCGGGCACAGCAGTCCATGCGGCTTCCACATATTGGCAAATAAGTGTAGCAACGGGTGGTGTATCCCAGGCCAGTCGTTATGGACCCTAGTCAATTAAAAAAAATTAGTAATACATAAAATTTGCATAGAAATTTGTTTTTATCTTGTCATATTTCGTGCTAATTCGAAATTGATTTGATATTTAGTTCATTTATAACTGGCCATAATTAAAAAAAAATTTCTTAAAAAACTAAGTTTTATTTAATTTATATTCATGTATTTAAAAAATATTATAAATATCGTTATACTCTGATTTAGAAAAAATTATGAATAAAAGTGATTGTATTTCTGATGATTCAAAGGGAAAAAATTCTGAAGATGTAGTTTTGAGTGCCTGATGAAGTTGATGCATTCGTTGAAAATGAAAATGAGGATATAATTGATACTACAGAGGTATTAGGTGTGTTCAAATAAAAGTGATTCAAAGCTTCGCATATGAATAATTTTCAAAGTATTTTCGTGAAACACGCGATAGTGAAGGTGTATGTACCACGCACATGCGTGCGCAAAAAGATTTGTGACAACTGCATCAGTAAGGACGTGGCATTCATTCAAAAATGGCTGGTATGGATACAACTGCGTCCAAAACGGATCAGCAAGCTGTAATAAAGTTTTTAACACTGGAAAGATGTAAGCCAGAATGGGCATGCATTTGTTACAGTATTTGTTGCGTTACAGGGATGACGGTGACGACATAGTGGCAGAGGATGAAACCTGATGTCCCTACTTCCAGCCGGAAGTTTGGGCCGCGGTAGCCGAGTGGTATAGGTATCGGATCGTGGCTTGCTTGGTCACGAGTTCGATTCCAGTACCACTAAAGACCCGCCGTGTAGGACAGCGATGCACGTTAAATCTGTCGAGAGCTGAAACGTCCTCCCGTTGGTGTGGTGTGGTAGTTAGGAGAGAGGGTGCCAGCTCAGGTGTCGTCCATGTCACTTGACCATGGTTCAAAATTACGTGGTCCGTCGCCAAAAGCCCTTGTGTAGCTGAACAGTGCGACGTTAAAATTCAATCAATCAATACAGCCGGAAGTCAGTCCGTATGCAATGGAAACATCCCGACTCACATAGGCCCTAAGCATTCAAAGCTCAGCAGTCAGCTGGGAAGGTAATGTTGATGGCCTAACGGATGAACGATTTCACTCTGACGATGGCGTAAAGGTTGCAGTTCTGAACTGACCAACATCGTTCTTCACGGATGGAATTCGTAACCTTCCTAAGCAATGAATCGCCTGCCTAAACACCATGAGAGATTTCTTTTAGCAAATTTTGTATGCATTTCGCTCATTAAATATTGTTGTTTCTATCTGTGTCTGTCTCAATTCTGACCCTACTCATTTCATGGATACATAACTCGAATCATTTTCATTTGAACACCCCTTATATAATACCATATCTGAAGAGGTGGATATGGAAATGACGGTGGACTTTTTAATGCTGAGAGATGGAGGCTCCAGATTGGCTGAGCCAATCACTTGAAAAAAGTTCCTTTCGATTAAATGTTTTTGAATGCATGGAAGATTTAAGCGGACCGCTCTCCGATTTGTTTTCAGGATGTGAGGAGATTGACTCTAATTGGCTGCCCATGGTGCCTAAGAAAGAAGTATAACATAGATAGGGCGGGGCTTGCTTAGCAAAGTATGATAGCCGAAGTAACATTTAAAATATAGAAGAAGTTTAAATTTATTATTAAAAATGTGCATTAATAAAATTATCGCACTGGAAATAAAAAATAAGGTGGATTCTACGAGTCGAGAAGAATTCTTCCCATTCTTTGGGTATTAATATTAGCATTGTAGTCATATTAAGATTTAACATATTAACATTATTGGTGTGTGGAAGAGAATTAAATAAGTTCTTAACAATTTTTTTATTGTGAGATTTAAAACTATTGATTTTAATGGCTTTCCGGATGTCGTCATTTCTGATATAACGAGTATATTTAAATGATCAGCTGAATAATAGAATTTAATAAAGTATCTAAAATATTAATATATTTGATTAGTGGAATATCTCTGTGATGACAATAACAATTCATTATTCTTACACTAGATGGCTGCACCTATCAAGCTGTTTTACCATGCTTGGTATCGTTTAAACAAAATTAATTTAGTTCTACTTGAATAAATAACAAATGTTAAACTTATTTTTAATGCACTTAATTATTGTTAATTTTTAAAATGATTCGCACATAATTTACATTTCAGTTTTTGTATTTTTACTCTTATATCTCTATTAACAGTATATCGATGTTAACTGTGAACAAAAATGTATTTTGCTAAAAAACGTGGTCTTTGTGGAAAACCACTTTCACTTGCTGTACTGACTAGCTAGATGATGCACGTAGAAAAAAGATCCAGTAGATGCAGAAAGACTGGTGAATTTATTTGAAATCCTGCAACCTTGCTCATGCTAAACTATTCAAATTGAGTAAACTAGTAAAAAGCAACTAACAACCAGGGCCGATCGTAGGGTATCGGCCGCCCCTCGTGCGAACACCCAAGAGCCTCCCCCTAGAGAACTTTTCATATTTTGACTAATACTTAACGTTGACGTTAAAAATCATCTACTTATATAGGAATAAAAAGTAAAACACATTAATAATAACACAAATAAACTTTGAAGTGCAGAACTTCATTTTTTGCCCAGGTAATGAGTTATAATAGCGACAAAATGATTTAACACAATAATAAACTAACAAAAATATAACCTTTAAAATAAAAATAAACATTTTATAATTATAAATGCAAAACAACAGAGTTTACTCAAAAAATACAATCTAATAAAAATAAATACTAAGGCACAAATCTCGTGAAACGAAAAGTATATAAATCACAGTCCTTCTACTAAGACTAAGAAATAAACTATACCGTAAAATCCGGTGTATAACGCGCACTTTTAACTCAACAAATAAGATTGAAATTCACGGTTGCGCGTTAGACGCCGGGTATAAAAATGAGAGCTTTAAAAATACAAAAAACACGAGAGCATTGAAAAAGATCAGACTTTTACATACATCGAAATACTGTTTCTGTGAAAGAAATAACATTTCTTATGAACTTAAAGGGTTGTAATTCTGAAAGTATACTATTTTTACTAAAGCTTGGAATAATACTTGAATAAAGGACTTCAAAACACAAAATCATTGCGCACATGCATTTCAGGTTTCTTCGTAAAAAAGGGTGTGCGTGTTATACGGCGAATATGTGTAGGGGAACACGTTACACACCAGATTTTACTGTAACTATAAAATAACTTTTCTGGCTTTCCGAGAAGCAAATTTGTAAATAGTTTCGGTTAAATAAGTTTTTTCTGAGATTTCGGATTCAATTGAGACTATGGAAAAATCTGAAAGCCTTTCTTGTGTCATATTATTTCTCGTAATTTTTAATGATTTTTAATTTACTGAAACTTCTTTCATCGGAAGCTACAGAAACAGGTTAGGTTAAAAAAAATTCTCAATGCTAGAGCGAAATTGGGAAAACAGGGAATAAGATCATTTTTCACTATAATTTCTAATATCTCAGTTGGCTGTTTTTTACCAGGAAAAATATCTTTGAATGAAGTTATTTCATTGAAGAGCTGTATACCATCTACACTGCTGGACAATTGCTAAGGACGGATCACAAATTGCTATGTAGCATAACATTAAGCGAGACATGAGGCCTAGTAGGATAAAATATAGTTGCCACACTGTTCAGACATTAGAATAAAGAATATTTATTGTTCTGGAAAGTACAAAAGCTGTGAAACATCTGAAAGAAAAAAAAATGTTCATTTGATCTGCGTACGGAGAAATGGAATAATGCATCTAAAAGTCAGCAGGCACCTTAAAGAAAGGTATCAGTACGGGATATGTCCACCGTGGAGTGTGATGCAACATTCCACACGTCGTACCATACTTTGCACAACATTATCCAGCAGCTGTTGATGCAATTTATCCCATTCTCTGTGAGTGCACGGATGAGGGTGTTCTTGTTTGTCGGAGGATAGTTTCGACCAGCAACTTGCCTCCCAAAGCATCCCACACATTTTCAATGGGGTTTAGATCTGGAGAACGCGCTGGCCATACGAGACGTTGAATACCCTCGCTGTCTAGACAATCCTGAACAGCGAGTGTTCGATGACATGTTGCGTTGTCGTCCATAAAAACAAATTTATCACCGACAGCACCACGGAAAAGACGAACATGAGGAAGTAGAACTTCATCAATGTATCGTTGGCCCGTCACAGTCCCATTCGCAACCACATGTAGGCGCGTGCGGCCATTGATCATGATGCCGGCCCACACCATGATACTGCATGTCGGATATCGGTCCTTTTCCTGGATATTTTCTGGACGATAAGCAGTACCACTCTCGCGCCAGATCAGTTGGCGTCTACAATCCGATGCCAGACTGAACCTACTCTCATCTGAGAATAGTACGCATGCCCAGTCCTGTTCAGTCCAATTGTGATGCTCACGACACCATTGCAAACGGGCAGTACGGTGCTGTCTGGTCAATGGGACACACACAACAGGTCTGCGTGCGTATAGTCCTCCTCCCCTCAAACGTCTGGCAACAGTTTTTCGGGAGATCTGCTTTCCTGAGGCAGCAAGAAACTGATTTGCCACCTGCTGAGCTGTGGTGCGCCTGTTCCTTTTTGCTGATAGGACGATATATCTGTCTTCTGCAGGCGTCGTACTTCTAACACGACCTCTCCCGTGCCGTCTACTACACATTCCAGTAGTTTTAAATGACTTCCACAGCCGTGAAACAACGCTGTGAGCGATGTCGAATTCCCTAGCAACATCTGTTATTTTTCGCCCTTCTTCGATCTTTCCAATAATTCAGCCACGCATAAAATCATCTATGTGATGTCGGGAAGACATGCCAAAAATTTTAAGTTCGTCTATTAAATCTTTCCTGTAAAACTTTGACTTGAAACAACAACTGTCCACACGCGTCAAAACCTTTAAAGCTCTTATGAACGCTATCACGTGATGAACAGATGTGGAAAAAAAATTGCATATACTCATACTTCTTCTTACTAATATCCCGCACTTATTCTAATTTTCCACATTTTGCTTCCTTTCATTTTGTGGTTGCTATGGATGATAGTGTTATCCGTCCTTAGCAATTGTCCAGCAGTGTATATCTTATTTTGGAATTTCTTTATTTTCTCATTGTTCCAGCAATAGGTTTTTTTTTCAAAAATTCATCTGAAAGTGGATGTGTACCAATTGTCTCTTTTAAAGTCACCTTCTTCCCAAATGTTCATGTGTCTATACATATAAAACATGTATTTCTGTGTCTCCCTCTTCTAAATCTGGATCGATTTCAGTGGAGGAATCAAATATTCTGTTATACTCTTCATCATTTGATTCTTCCTCATCATAATCACGAACAGAATTTCTTCATCCGAAAATACTGTTGTACTATATCTGTTAAGGTATCCGATTATGTTCGGAATTGTAATTTTGCAAAAGCGTACAAACGAATATTTAAAAAAATATTTAGTGCTTTTTAGATCAGAATACACGTATAAAATTGTTTCAAAAATATTATTACAATAAAAAATTATTTAAATGCAATATTTTGGCGAAAATGAACTTAGAATTATTTATTTTCAAACCGTTCTCCTTTTATGAAAAATGCTTCTATAATAATAATATTTTGCTTATATGTAGATAAGATTTCTCCAGAGAGCCTGAACTACGATATTATAAAAATTCACATTATTTACAGAGTTACAATCAATTGAAATAATATTATCGGTGTTTTTTTGTTAAAATTTCTCCATTCTGATGTATTAAATATAAATAAATCCACTTCTAAGTTAAATATTTCAAACATCCTAGTCCAGACTCTGTACAGAGGTCTGAGCTATGTATAGGCAAAATATTATTATTATAGAAGCATTTTCCATAAAGGGAGAATGGTTTGAAAATAAATAATGCTAAGTTCATTTTCTGCCAAAATATTGTATTTAATTAACTCTTTATTGTAATAATATTTTTAAAACAATATCATACGTCTATTCTAATCTAAGTGAAACTGAATATTTAAAAAAAAGATTCGTTTTTACGCCTCTTCAAAATCACGGTTACGAACGTAGTCCGATACTTTAAATACTGTATCTATTAAATTCCTTAAAAATCACATTTCTTCATCATAACTACAATAATACGCCATAGTAAAAGGAAGATTTAAAAAGTGCTCATGCATTCAGAACTGTAACGGCGATTCACGCGCAAGGTATGAAATACCCGAAGAAGCGACATCCAAAAATATATACACTGCTGGCCACCGTAAATGCAACACCCTGAAGGAAGCATGCAAAAACATGAAATTTACAACATGCATTAGCGGAGGTGAGATATGCAAATGATTAGAATTTCAGCGCAGATACATATCACGCTCGCCTGTGGTGCCACCTCAAAGCGCTACTTAAGGCTTGGAGATTTCGACGATTTCAAGCTCGGCAATTGGGTTTTTCTTGTGGTTTTTTCAAAAAACGATCAGTTATGTCTCGTAGAAAACAGCGATCAGCTTTTGATCAAGTATCCGAGTTCGACAGAGGAAGGATAGTGGCCTACCAAAATTGTGGATTATCTTTTAGGGAAATCGGTAGCCGTGTTGGACGAAACCAAACAACTGTAATGCGGATATGTGACCGTTGGATACAGGAGGGTACGACGGACCGACGTGGTCGATCGTATCCACCTCAGTGAACCACTTCCCGTGAGGACAGGCAAATTGTGCGCATGGCAGTGACGGATCGCTCAGTCACATCACTGCCCATAGCACAGCACATTGAGTCTGTAACGCATCATTCAGTGTCTGTGCGTACCATTAGACGCCGTTTACAGCAGAGTGGTCTGTCCGCAAGACGTCCTTTGCTTGGTCTACCCTTGACGCAGAACCACAGACGTCTCCACCGCCAATGGTGCGATGAAAGAAGGATGTGGGTGGCAGAATGGAATGAAGTTGTCTTTACTGACGAGTCCCGCATCTGTCTGCAACACCACGAAGGTCGGATTCGAGTCTGGAGACACCGAGGAAAGAACATGCTGAACAGCTTCATTATGCACTGCCGCACTGGTCCAGCACCGGGTATTATGGTATGGGGCGGTATTGGATATCACTCTCGCACTCCTCTAAACTAAACTAAAATTAGATGATCGCGGGCGCCTATTCCCAGAAGGATGGGAGAAAAAGATAGACCATGACTGAAGTTAAAAACAAATACCGAATACTCCCACAAAAAGCGGGGAGGGATGACGTACCCCAAAGCATGAGCGTTCTAACGAAGCAGAGCGCCGGCGGGGGGAGGGGAGGAAACGCAGGAAGGAAGACGGGACGGCCGAAGGCAGTAAATCGGTCGGTGACAAATTCACCTCAGAACCCAAAGTGAAAGATGCAGTGCAATGCAACTAATTCATGTTGTTAGGAGTGTGAAATGAGTGTTTTTGTTGTGTTATGGGGTCGCACTCCTATAGTACGCATTGCCAGTACTTTAAACAGCCAGCGCTACATCTCCGAGGTGTTGGAGCCAGTTGTCCTTCCTTACCTTCAGGGCTTGGCCACAGCCATATTTCAACAGGATAATGCGCGACCACAAATGGTACGCATTGTCCAAAGGTTGTTCGTCAATCAACAGATTGAATTGCTTCCCTGGCCGGCTCGCTCTTCGGATCTTTCGCCGATAGAAAACATGTGGCCCATGGTTGCTCAACGATTGAACCAGATTACACTCCCAGCTGCCAAACCAGATAAACTTTGGCAACGTGGAAGCTGCTTAGTCTGCTGTACCTCAAGAACGCATCCAAAGTCTCTTTGGAATCAATGCCGAGGCGTGTGGCAGCGGTGATCTCCAACAATGGCGGCTACTCTGGCTACTGATTCTGGTAGGAACCACACTTCACAGAAGTCTATAAGTTTAATCATTTGATACTTGGTCAAAATGTTATCTACAAAATAAATTTTGTTGTGCTATCTCTTGTCTTTCTTGGTGTTGCATTTACGGTGGCCAGCAGTGTATTTAGAATTCGCCTACAAGCTAAGGCCCCTCAAAGCATATGACCTTGAAGACAGTTACACGAGAAACTATCAATTTTCCAAAAAAGGTTTAGAAGGAGTGTTGAAAAAAGGTAGACGGTGGGTATGACATCCCCTGCGCGGGAAGTGCCGAGTTAAAACTGAGAAAGATCTCTAATCTGATGCATTCTATATCAGTATAGTTAAAAATATTTTCAAAGTACCTCTACATTAGCGAAAGTCGAGACCATTTCTTTTGCAACTTCGATGCTTGCACAAAGCCTCGGGTCTTCCCAAGGGATGGTTTCCGAATCCAAGTCATATAATTTATTTCTGTGTAGCAGTGTGAAGGGAATTTCTGTGAATGCTTGAAAACAAAGTTATAAATTTTGGATTAAAAAATAACTAAATTCTTTTTTAACCGAATCTAAATTTTCAAACTTTTGGAAGTTTTCTATTTATTATTGCAAACTGTAAATTTTTCCCATGAAATATTTAGAAAATTAAAATAATAAAATTAAGTTTTTTAATTTCTTTTTTCAAACTCTCAAAAAATTACATTTAATCTTTTTTTCAAATTTTCTGACTGAATTATGAAATTTCTGATTAATACAAACATATTTTGTTTAATTAATTGTTTGTTTAAACATATTAGTTTCATTTCTAGAACAAAGCGTAGCTTGGCTTCCGGATTACTTATTCAAAATTATTAAAATATCACCACCAAAAGTAAGCTTTCAAAAATTCTAAGGTTTTTTTTTTTAAAAAAAACTAGGAACACAACATACTCACAATACTCTGAATTTGTAGAGTTTCCTTTTAAAGTTTCTAAATATAAGTTAATAAAACATTAGTATTATTATTATACTTGTTTGTTTGTTTTTTCAAATATCTTAATACTTTGAGACTAAACAGAATAAAACATTTCTAAAATAATTTGAAATTTCTAAAATAACTAAAAACTTTTTGACAAAAGTCACAATATCACAAATGAAATCTAAAATTTTTTAACTAAATTTATATCTTAATTACATTAAAATACTCAAGATTATGCAACCTTACTATTTATTGAATAATTCTTCACATTTCTGTTTTGTTTGAAATCATTTATCTACTTTATAAATTGTGTTTATCATATTTTTTGTTTCTGTAATGCATTTTGCTATCACTTTAATTAAATAGTTTTATACTACTAGAGCTACTAAAAATATTACCCATATTTTTTTTTTTTTCAACATTTATTATTGTTCTGTAAAAATAAACCTTTCATTAAATGCTTTTTATAAGAAATTTCTGCCATTGATCTGACATTCTTATGGTTGCCTTTTTAAAGATTTTAAGTATTGCTATAGATTGTTAAAGATGAATTTTGATTAACTTATTAGAAGCATACATAATCCTATACAACATTTTAGAGAAATTATATGATTTTTATGCATTTTTATAATTAATTATACACATAATTATTTATTAGGTTGCATTAAATATTCTTTCAAATCCTCTGGGCAAAAGATTTTAATCAAGAAGGTATCATGCAAATCACTCTTAAAATAGCAATAAATAGAAAAAGAATTTGTGCTTTTCAAACTCAATCTTACAAATAACGGTTCTCTTAGCAGCCTTAGAGTATATTAGAAAAATTATGTGTTTATTTCACATGTTACCTCAATAAAAAGAACAAAAAAAATGTGTGTGTATCTTTAAGTAACATACTTTATTTCTTTGAAAATTATTTTCACAGTTTGAGGCAATTTAAATTAAATATTTAGAAATTATAGATTGTTTCATTTATTACTAAACGAAATTATCGTAATACGTTATGATCACAAACAAAATCATCAAAATAAATATAACTATGTTTTATTTCAATTTCGCGCTATTGTTAAGATCCTTTTAAGTATGGTACATGATTAATGAAGGTACTCAAAGGCTCTTTAATGTTTTGTATTTTAAATGAACTACTACCGTTTTTCGTAAGTGAGTAAAGGAATTATTTTTATACGAGAGGCAAATAATATTCTTTCACTTGAATAACAATGCCAATTGAAAATGTTTTAAGATTACAGTACATTCAAGCTACGAAAACATACACTTAAATGTGTTAACATGAAAGTATTCTAAGAAAATGATGACAGTTATTTATATTTATATAAATAAATAAATAAAATAGTTATAGCACAAATGCATTAATTTTTTTTTCACTTTATCTTACGCAATGATTAAAATACCTGGGCATTAAATCTTAAAAAGAATTTTGAAAGTGAAAATATAATTACCTTTTTTATTGTTTAACCGTTTTTGTCTTGTCTAAAAGAAATTAGTTTGGAAGTGAAATTGACGCAAAATTTCCTCAGTTTTCTTCAAAAGGAGTTTTTTTTCTGAGAGTCATTCTGCCCCATTCTTTTCATTACTTTTGCCCGATGTGTCGAAATTCTTCCTTAAGACCCCCTCCCGAATGGGAAAACGTTGAGAATTCATGAATACTCGTTAAAAAATAATTAACTATAGACTTGGAGGGTGTCAGAAGATTTCTGGCGCTTATGGGCCAGATCCTTCTCGGAACGGGAAGCAGATCCCTTGCTGACTGAATGCACATTTGGTCTTTTGGTTGTTACAGAAATAAAAGAGAACCGGGATAAATAAAATCTAATATTCTCTTTCACTGGACCACTTCTGAAAAAAATCACAACTGCCAAGCCTTCGTGTAGCTTCTTAGTGCGACGTTTATTACAGTCAATCAATCAACAGACGAAAGGGGTATTTTCATTTACAAGCAAATAACATTCTGAATGTGTTTTTCCCATCCCAAGTATTATCTGTACTTCACTTCAAACGATCTTTTTTGTCGAACCGCTTTGAATGAGAAGTTTTTCCTACTCTCTGACCACATACCACTCTTTGTTTTCTCATTATTTTGAGTAACTTTACCAGCCAGCTTTTAAACCTTTTTATAATAGGACCTGAGATTCTGAATTCACACGGAAAATTTATATCGTTTGAAGCCAGTGACATACTATTTTATAACCGTACAAAAGAACTCTTAATATGACCATTAATAACATTTTACGACTTTTTGCTTACACACGTCCTGGGACCTGTAGCTAGGGGGTCCTGTATTACTGATACTGGCCCCCTGATAAGACAGGCTACACCCCTGATGAGAAGGAATGTTCCTCAAAACTTGAAATCCATTCTTATTTTTCTCGAACTATATTATGCTATCGGGAAATCGGGACATTTTGATTTTTTAATAACTATTTAAAATTCAGTATATTTATTCACCTTATTATAAATTTTAATTTGAGAAATTCACAAAACATTTTGCTTGATCGAAAGAATTTTAGGTGGCCGCCCTTTTGTTTTGGCCACCCGCGTGCGGTGCACACGTTGCACACCTGCTAACAACTCATGACCCTAGATTAATTTCTCCCTGCTGGATCATTCCACATTGTTAAAGATAATGACTTAATATCTAATGTAAAATGATTTTGTTCTTATGCTTATAGATGTCGCCTGTATCATTTGTATTTATAGTTTTCTTCAACATTATGTAAAATCACTAGCTCTTGTCACCTGGGCAGGTTGTATTCTAATTCTGCTATTATTGAGTAAATAATAAAACTTAAACAGGTTATGGGTACCAGCACAAGCTTAAACCACGCTTGAAGTATCAAAGACTATGAGTCTTTTACGATAGAAAAGACAGAAAAAGAACCTTATTTCTTGGGAGCAACAAGTCGCGGCAAAGTTTCATCGATTGGCAGTTTGGCGCGAAGGCAGCTTGATCGCGACGCCATTTTGAAGAGATCGGGGAAGAAGCAGAAGACGATCGTTGTTGTTTAGTCTAGAAGCAGGGGAGCAGCTACCGCCGTATCAATGGTACGGGGCCCCAACATGTGTAACTACACTACCACTAATAGGCCTTTCATTTCTAAAAAAGGGCCCCGATGGAATTTTGATACGGAGTTTACTCAGAACTAGCTAAGCCAGTGCCTAGTAGTATTAATACAGAATATTTAAGAAGCCTGCAAATCCAAATTTCTAGAAAGAAAATAAGTATGGATTTCAGCCGTCATATTAAGCCTTTAACCGGAGAGAAACAGATTGGCCGATGTGGAAACGGAAGATACTCGACCTACTCGATTACCACGAAGAAGCGATCGAGGTCATAGATGGCAAGACGAAAAGGCCAGAATCCATAGATGCTGATGCACAAGAATCTGTAAGAGAACATCATAAAGAACGCTGCGATTCGTACTAATGCTGTGTATCAGATTATGGACAAAGAAACAGCCCTTGAAGCTTGGGAATCATTAAAGCAGCAGTTGGAAGCAACTTCAAAAGATCAGTTGTTTAAAATTTGTACAGAGTTTTTTGCATGCGGCGGGGTTCCAGGAGAGGATGTCTCTACACACATTTCAAAGCTAAGAAATCTTTGGAATAAACTGAATAATGGACTTGAGGCTAGAGAGGCCAGCAAATTGCCAGATTTGATGCTAGTCTGTAAAGTGTTACATATTTTACCTTGTCAGTTTGAAACTTTTAAATCCAGTTGGATGTTGTTTGCTGGAGATGACAAGAAGTTACTTGAAGAATTAACAGTGCAGAGCTGTGTATGTTCGAAAGAAATTTGACTAAAGTTGAAGACAGAAGCAAAAAAGCCAAGGAAGCCTTAATAGCAACAAAATCAGAAAGACAAGAAGGCAAATATAAGTCCAAGTCAAGAAAAGAAGATAGCTACAATTACTGTAAACGAAAAGGACATTGGGTAAAAGATTGCAGAAAGTGGATTTCAGACGGAAGACCATCAAAGAATAAATTGAGTGATACACAATCAAATACAGTATCAGCCAACATAGCATTGATGTCTATATCTGAGGAAGTCTGTACATTAGAGACTAGCCTGCATCATATTGGATAGACAATGGAGCTACTAGGCATGTCACAAACTGCTACACATTTTGTTGATTTCATAAAATTTAACAGTCCTTGTGGCATTAAAGCTGCGGGAAATGAAACATAAGTTGCACTTGGGAAAGGTGCAATAAAAGCAAAATCAACTATTAATGGAAAATGCCAGGAAGTTTTTCTAAGAGATGTTTGGTATGTTTCAAAGATTAATAGAAATTTATTTTCTGTACTTGCCGCTAAAGACAGAAATCAAAATAGTGAATTTGTGTCGACTCCTACTGAGTGCTGGTTAAAAGTCAATGGTGATGTGATGTTCTATGGTTCTCGCAGAGTGAATGGTTTCTTATTCAAAGCAAATTTTAAACCTATTTTATCCAAATGAAAGAAGTTCATACTGTTGTAGCAGACAGCTCTTAGCTACAGTTGTATCATAAAAGATGGGGCCACCAACATAAACGTCACATACGAAACATGCTTGAAAAGGAATTAGGCATCCGCATCAAGCTAGATAAGGAATTATGTGATCTATGTATTTATGGCAAAGCACACAGACTATCATTTGGCACCAGGAAGAAAGCCCCTGAGCCTGGTGAACTGATTTAAGATATTTGCGCACCATTTGATGAGTCATTTCAGTAGAAAAGGTATCTGGTTGTATTCAAAGACAGCTTTACAATGTTTCACTATAGTTGCCTAATAGAAGAAAAGTCAGAAGTAAAGAAGAGCACATGATTTCACATACAAGGACATTGGGATATTCTCTGCGATAATAATGAAGAATTTGACAACAAAGATGTTCGGGAAATTCTCCATTCAAATGGAATTGCTCAAAGGCTGACAGCACCTTACACCCGAAAACAAAATGGAGCCAGTAAATGAGAAACCCGGACCACTATTGAAATGGCCAGAACATTCAAATACTCAAATCCTGAAGTCAAGTTTCCCTGCAGCCAACTGGGCTAAATTACTTAACTCTGCCATATATATACTAAACAGAACAGGAAAGTCATCAATAAAAAATGCAAGTCCGTATGAGCTTTGGTTTAAAAAGAAGCACCGGTTAAAACACCTGCGCATAATAGAATCTCCATGCTATGCTCATGTTCCAGCTCAGAAGAGAAGGAATATGGACACAAGGCTATCCAAGGGTACCTTGTGAGATATGATGGAGATGAACGATACAGAATCTGGCTAAGGAAAGAACACAGAGTAATTTTATCTAGAGATGTAATCTTTCAAGAAAAAGCAGACACGTGTGATGACTGTACATAATTGAAATTAGAAGACAGGGTAAGAGAAGATACAAATCAGGGAAAGTATGAAGAGCAGCTCATAAAAATTGAGAAAGGATGCAAAGCCAAGAAGACTTAAGTGATTCTGAGACTGATAATGAAGAAAATGCTGAACACCTACAAACACATCAGCCAAACAGCTGAGGAACCACTCACTTCTGCAGAAACCAAAACGGTTTGAGGATCATATTATGGAAGCAGAGTCATATTTAGATTACTATAATCCTGAAACATATGAAGAAGCAGTTAACTCCAAGGATAGCACA
>BMAU01013769.1:0-63073 GCA_019973935.1 Trichonephila clavipes
TTATTGTTTAATTAAAAATGCATACTAACTTTTATTCCATGTACCAAGTGAAAAAAAAAAATTTCAAGCCTTAGGCACAATAGAAAAAAAAAAAAAAGCCTTTAAATGAAGACAAACTGGTTATTTTATCATTCCGAGATAAGTCAGTTTAAAGTTTTGATTTGTGCCATTGGGATGTGAATAAAAACAGACGTAAAAGTTATCACAACTCTGGTGTTTTTAAACTTAGAGCTTTCAAATTTTGTGAGTTTGTAGAAATATATAAAAAATATAATTCAGGATAAAAAAAAAATTAGAATTTTGATTTTTTGACCGATTTTTGTCAATGGAATCGTACTGTGTCATTAAACAACTTAACAGTAATTTTCGTTTTTCCACTCTACTTTTATATTTTCTGCCAGACATATTCATATTAACTAAAAACTTGATTTTCCTGAAAATATATTTGAAAGTTTAGGTCATAAAATTACGACAGCACAACCGACTGAGCTTAATAAACTAAAAATATTCTAAAAAATTTTTACAAAACAATATAGTATATTTCTGAGATAATTAAAACAATACCAAAAGTTTGCTTAAAAAAATAAAAATGTTTGTCTGTACTCGCTAATACCTAAAACGCTGATTATTATTATTTATTGGCCTATCAGTTTAAAAGGGTTTTTATAAAAAT
This sequence comes from Trichonephila clavipes, assembly GCA_019973935.1. Classification (NCBI taxonomy): domain Eukaryota; kingdom Metazoa; phylum Arthropoda; class Arachnida; order Araneae; family Nephilidae; genus Trichonephila; species Trichonephila clavipes. The sequence goes on from BMAU01013769.1 coordinate 674, forward strand.
AAAGTTATTTGTCCCACTTTACATAAATATTGTTTTTCCGCTGTCATCCATTTTTTGCTGCTGCTACCTATACTTAAAAAACCGATTTATTACGAAAATCAAAACCACTTTACTTTTATCCATAATATTCGCGGGAATTCTCCACAATCCAAACATAAAATGATTGTTATTTCTTTCCATCCTATAGAAGTAATTCAGTTGCTCATCACAAATTTTAAGACAACGTACACATTTTTGGGAAATCCTAATGTTTTCAATTTTTGAGAAATTGAAAGTACACAGAAAATTCTTAAACATATATAACTTCAATATCTTCCTACTTAAATAATTTAGAAATGTGTATTGGGGTACTTACTTTTTATACTTGAATAAACAGGTACCTAAGTATCTTTTAATTCTAGGTATTATGCACAGAACACAGCACCAAATCAGTATATTATTGTAACTTAGAATTATTATAGCACAAAAATAAATGGCTACAGAAATAGTGCCCCTACGTTTGTATTGTTTGTAAAATAAATGGTCGATGCTCGTTGGCGCTGCTCTATGATAGAGCCTATCTATTAATGATTAATTTCCACATATTCGGTGGTAGGGCGGAAGAACAAAAGTACGAATAAATTGCTCTTGCTCTCGAGTGAGTGAAGATTAACGTCGCGCTGTTCAGCTACACGAGGGCAATTGGCGACGGACCACGTAATTTTGAACCATGGTCAAGTGACGTGGACGACACCTGAGCTGGCACCCCCTCTCCTAACTACCACACCAACGGGAGGACGTTTCAGCTCTCGACAGATTTAGCGTGCATCGCTGCCCTACACGGCGGGTCTTTAGTGGTACTGGGCTCGAACTCGTGACAAAGCCAGCCACGATCCGATGCCTATACCACTCGGCTACCGCGGCCACCTCTCGCTCTCGCAAATAAAAATAAATTATATGGTATTTCGAGTATTTTATTTTTGATTTTTACTTTTTTACTGGGGTTTGCTATTTTATTACTATTTTGATCGTAAGCAACTTTTTCTGTTTGATATCTTCAGTGGGAAACGGGGGCCCCTAGAACCTGGGGGCCCTGGGCTTCATCCCATTTAGCCCATACGTAGATCCGGCCTTGTATGTAAAGCATATATTTAATGTAGTAGAAAGAGCAGTATAGAAAAATGCAATTCATGTTATAGAACTTTTTATTAAGATGGGAAAATGAAGAGTACACAAATTGACTATTTTAGAGTTGGATTATGTGCATTGTTGAAACACCGCTCCCTGTTATGTCGAGTGAAGCCATCTACACTGACGTAGTAGTCCGTCAATGGTGCCCAACGTGGTATTGCGCGGGAAATTACTTAGACGGACTCATAGAGGCTCTAAACACAAGACGTAAGAGAAAGACATTCTCCCTTAGTGTTTATTGTATTATGAATTCTTAAATTATTTATAAATCATTGTATATATTATCCTATGGTTGTAGTCATTTCCCCATACTATATATTCAAAATTTGAAAGCAAACTCTAAAAAGTAAAAAAAAAGAATTGTTTATTTGCTAATGCATCGAAAAATTAATACTTTAAAAAAAAATTTATGTTGTGCTCACACATTACTTTGTATTTACATATAATTTGAATACAAATTGGGTGTGAAAGTTAAAGGCTACTTGTGTTTTATATATATGTCTGCAGATTTCTTATGACTTATTTGTACTCATTATAGTCGTTGTTAATTTTATGAATACTTCAGAAAATATTTGATATTTTCATGTAAATTATGATTGTGAAGTCTTAGTCAAATCAAATTTCTATAATTGACTGAAAAGTAAAACATATGCTTATGGAAACATTAGATTGAATTTTCATAACTCACCATTAAAATTTCAGTATTAACTTTTTATGCGCACACTATTGAATTCAGTAGAACTGACTATAATTGGAAAAATTGCAGTTTAAATTCAATTATAATACTTCAATTAGAATTGGACTAACAAAATTCATCAAAATATCGAAATAATTTTAAATATAAAGGCTGATCTATGAGTGAAACGATATCTTTTTTCAGTTCTTCAACTTGATTGTGATTCAAAATTATGAAGTGTGCCACCAATAACTCTTGTTATTGCTTCTAAGTGCAACATTAATAAGCAATCAATTAATTTTAAGATATTATAAATTGATTTATTTTTATTTTTATAAGTTCATTGAATACTGTTGTCTATTTTATTCTCTCTCTTTCTTAATATTTGAAATATTTCTGTTCCCTTTGGATTCTTAAAATATTTTTTTGATAGCAACATATTTTTGAATTTTTCTAACAAGAAATTGGTTTTGTATTATCACTTTTAAACATTTTGGGCATGATGAAATTTTTAACTTATATTTTGAGTTAAATGATTTAAAAAATATGAACAAAAAATGTAATAATAAAAAGTAGTCAGAAACATCAATTAGTTTCTGAAAAAATTATAAAAAATAAATTATTCTGCACTTTAACTTTATTTTTCTTTTATTTTAACATAAGAAAAAAGTAAGTTTAAAAAAACAACGATGAAAAAATGAATTAATTGCCAAGAAGATTATATTTTAGAGTTATAAATTTTTAAAAAATATCTTCAGGATATTAGTATTGTAATTTAATGGAAGAACATAAGTTAATGTTATTATTTAAGAGTATATATATAATATATATATATATATATACTGTACGTAATATTTTTCAATTTTCTAACTCTGCATGACTATTAGACAAATAGTTAAAGTAAATCAGTAAAGGCTTCCGAAGAGCGAAATTGGAACCATTAATTTGAATACTTCGTGCAACAATGCAGATAATTTTGTTGAACTTGGGATTAAGAGACTTAAAATTTGAGAATCTGAATGTATAAATAATATTTGTTGAATTCTCTCTTTTTTTTATTGGTTTTAGTAACTCATTTCCTTCAATTTTTTTACATGCTATTTCATAGGTTCAATTCTCTGCCACAAAATGATTCTACTGAATCCTCTTGGCTCATTCTTAGCGCTAAATATTCAATACAAGTTCAAAACGAGTGTGTAATATTTGTAAAATAAAACATCACTCATTGCATCATGAAAAAAAAGAAAATTTTTTATCCGTCAGACTCTGAGTACTAATTAACCCGTTATATTCTTCCTTCATCGAAGACACTGGTGCAGACGAACGATAAGAGAGAAAAAAAGAAGTTGGGGTGAATGAAAATTCCTTTGTGCAAAAACTTTTGATGCAAAAATGTAATGAAAACAAAAAAATTATATATGTATTAACATACATAATTTGGATAGGGATATTAGATAAGAGAAGTGAATCTAATTTGGTTACAAAAACCGTTTTAAATATATTGGGTTTCTTAAAAAAATAAAACTGATCGCTATTTCTGGAATTAATTGGGTTGTTACAAATTTGCCTTTTAATGTTACAGCTGTAAAACCAAACTAGATAAATATTCTTTTACTCCAAGTATAAAATATCTATTAAAAGTAAACAATTTTAATTGAAAATTTCGCTTTTATATCTGTGAAGTCCAAAGGAAAAAAAATAAACATTTTTTTTTCAATCTAAAGACTATTTCTATTAACTTGATTGTCACTAAAAAGTATGAAAAAAAGTTATTCTACAACTTCTTAACCATAACACTAAAAAAATTGCAGTTGCACTTAATATATTTATATTTAAATTAATTATCTCTCTCCAAAGTATACAAAAAAATTTTAATTGAAATTTTGAGAGAAATAGGCAACACACACACACACATACAGTAAAAACTTTGCACAAAACTTTTTATATCTTCTGTTTTTTCTTCCCTCAAAAATTTTATTTAAATTTTACTGGGTGCTTTAAAATTAGCACAAAGATATTAGAGCAATTGCAGTTTTTTGAGTTTTGTAGTCAAAATGTCATATAGTTATTTTGTTTCATGCTTTTTAGTACAACTCAAGCCAATAGAAATAGCCTTTAGACTGAAATATTTATTTTATTGATTATTTATTCATTTGCATGGGAATTCTATGTTCCTTAGTGCTATTGTTTTTGAAAAGTGTTGCTTAGAAATTTTTTTTAGTCAAATGCATGAATCATTGGTTTAAAATAAGAAAATACCCATTATTTATATTCCTTGTGCTCAGAATCTTTCGAGCAGATTTTTACGGAACTGAATCCAATTTCATGAGAAATATCTTGCATCTTGCATGGGAAAAACTACATCCATAATTATAAAATATTTTTATTAGTTGATGTTGATACTTTCTTATATAATTTCGTTCTTTTTGAGCTATAATTACAGATATTTTTGCCTAACTTAGATAAAAAAAAATCTGAAAGTTAGCATTATTTTTCTGTTTGCCTTTGACCAGTGTATTACAATATACTATCTGTAATTCAATTTATTAGTTAATACTTTACTACTATTATGTTTTTAGTATAAAAAAAGGAAATAGATTATAATAAGTATTTTGTTTTTTAATATTTACTCAGAAAAATTGTACATAGCTTTAACAATTTTGATTTAAGAAGTTAAACATAGATTTTTTGGGATCAAAAAGCTTATATATTGTTATATGGCCTTAAATTTCATTTTTATGTTTTTAGTTAATAATTTCAAAGCATTGAAATACAATACTAGTGTCACTAAGTCAGCTACAACTCCTATTCATGTATTACCTGTTTGTGTTCTGAAATATATAATGGTTTCCTCTAGAAATTTTTATGTTAATTTCTTTTTGTTCAAAATCTAGAGTAATTTTAAATGTGAATTGCTGAGATAGGTTGCAGTATCAGGAAAGCAAATTATTTTGTCAGTTAGCAGGAGTTTAATGAAATTAGATGATTGTAAAATTAAAGAGTTCTAAAAGGTTTTTATTTTGCTTATTAGTCAAAAGAAGGGGATTTTGAATACAGGCGTTCATTAGTGCGAAAAATTTCTTTGGCAACAAAGTCTGAAGCCTTAAAAAAATGGATCAAGTCATTGCAGAGTTATGATAAATATACAGTAGAGGCATTACAAGAACTGGAATATCTTGTGCATCAGGTAAATAATATTTTTAATAATTGTTTCAAGTTTGCTTTGTTAAGTTTTTATGTTTCATTTGACTTTTATAAAATGTTCTACTGAGTCGAATTAATTTTCCAGGGAGAGAGGGGGAATCTAAGGGATTTTTGTAATTTCTAGATTGTTGTAATTCCATTTATTTCCGGAGCTTTTAATGATTCCTGAAATGTGTAATGGTTGGATATTAATTTCCTTCCTTTTTAAAAAATAAATCTTAAAAAAATAGCTGTGTTAAATATGTGTATTTAATGTAAAGTATTCAATTCAATAACTTGTCAAATTTGAATTAAAATTTTTTAAAGAAAGAACCAGTATATCTTCATTTTAGCGATGCTCATTTTTTTTATATTAGTATTTGATTTTAACTGCTATGTGAAAAACATAAAACTTTTCAGTATGAAACTGCAAGCGATTTTGTAAAGCTTGGAGGTCTAGAACTTATTCTCCCAGTAATTGACCATGAAGATCCAAGTCTTGCTTCAACAGCACTTTCTGTACTTTCATCTGCTTTGCAAGGGTAATGTATTTCTAATATTTGGATTTCCTAGATTATGGTAACTACTTAGTTGGTTATATATTTTATTGTATCTCTTTGTTAATGGTTTTAAAAATGCACCAAAGCACAATTTTCAAATTTGAAGTATTCTCGGTAGATAATTTAACTCGATTAAAATTATTGTATTGTGAGACTGTCTTTGTCTTTTGAAAACCTGCCTTAAAAATTGACTAAGTGTGTAATAAAAAAATCTTCATTTGTGTTGGTACATTTTATTTTCTTAAAAATTTATGAATAAGCAAGAGATTTTTTTAATTATAATTCTTAAGGTATTTAATGAAAAAAAATTTCTATTTCTTAAAGTTTTATGGGAAATAAAAATGTATTTCTTAATACATATTTTCCCCAGAAATATATTTCTCAATCAGGGCTGATCCTAGGGTGTTGGGCGCCCGCGTGCAAAGACGTAATGTGCCGCCCCTCTAGAGAATTTTTCATATTTTGACTAATGCTTAACTTTGACGCTATAAACTCATATACCTGTATTAAAGTAAAAAGTAAAACATTAATAAAATGTAAATACAATTCTATAAGTGCAGAAACCCTTTTTTACCAACTAATTTGTCATAATAACAAAAAAATACTTTTATTAAACAATAAATAAACAAAAATACTACCTTTGAAAAAATTTATAATTAGAAATAAAAAAATAATTGTATTTACACTCAGAAAATATAATCCAATAAAAAAAGTACTAAAGCATATAAACAAAAAGTGTGTATATATATATATATATATATATAAATCAGTCCTTCTATAAAAAAAGGCTACCTTTTTATAATTAACTATAATATAACTTTTCTGGCTTTCTGAGAAGCAAATTTCTCAATAGTTTCGAGGAAATCCATTTTTCCTGATATTTTAAATTCAAATTCAATAGAGATGATGGCTAAATCAGAAAACCTTTCTCGCGTTACATATTATTTCTCGAGTAATTTTTAATAATTTTTCATTTTCTAAAATTTCTTTCCCCTGAAGCTAAAGAAACAGATAAGTTTAAAAATCCCCATTGCTTGAGCAAAATCTGGAGATCATTCTTGACTATAATTTCTAATACCTCAATTGGGTGTTTTTACCTGGATAAATATCTTTGAATGAAGTCGTTTCATTAAAAGGTTGTACGCCGTCTTTATCTTTCACAATATTTCCTTCCTCTTGTACCTGTAACTTAATATTAAAGTCCATCTCAGACTTTCATGAGATCATCAGCAGAAATGTTGTGAAACATACAGAAAGAAGAATATCGAATGTAGCACTCAGATAATAAGGTAAATCGTCCATTAGCTGAAGAGATCGCGAAATGTAGGAAGGAATTTGAAGCTGTTTTATCACTCCCTCATAAACAAATAAATTTACCTTTTTCCTGAGCTTTGAGATGGGAAATTGGGGATCAATACCTGAATCTCTAGCAAGTGTTGTTACTGAATCGACAGATATCTTAAAGTTATCAACAGATCTTTGGGAAACTAAATATCGTTTAAGATTATTTACGTCTTGAATGCATTCCACGATATTGTGAATTTAGGATTTTGAATCATTTTACTCAATTCATGATGATAAATCATGCCAAATTAAAATTTAGTTCGAAAACTTAAATGTTTAAATTATTTTTTTCTGTGTCTGATGGTATCTTGAATTAAGGCATTTAATGCGGTAATAATATTTTTAGGTCTTGTTTAAGATATCTAATAGCATTGATACAACCTTCCTTCCTTGTTTCTCTTAACGGTTTTAAAGTTAGACTTTTCACGTGTTTTTTTGGTAAATACCATCGATATGGGGACGCAGACCTCTTGTACCATATTAACAAAAAAAACAGAAATTTCACCCATGGAGCTGGCAACGTCATTAACGATTAGATTCAATGTATGAGCCGTAATGTATTCAATGTAAAAAATTCATCTCGTATTAATGACTTTATATTTGCTGGCAAATATTGAAATGGATTATAACTCGTAATATTAAGAGTGTGTTTGTGCGATATTTAGATTGAAAATTCTTATGTAATAAAAAAATCAATTTGAAATTCACAAAAAAATTTTTTTTTCAAAAAATGTTTTTTTTTTCTCATCTACGTTAATTTAAAGTGATTTTTCATAGTTTGATAAATGTCACTTTATTTTTAATATGCAAGTAAAGGTAAAAATAATAAAATCAAGAAAATAATTTTTCATTAGAAATATTTTTTTTTTTGCAATTACCGTTAAATCTGGATTGATTGAATATTAACGTCGCACTGTTCAGCTACACGAGGGCTTTTGGCGACGGACCACGTAATTTTGAACCATGGTCAAGTGACGTGGACGACACCTGAGCTGGCACCCCCCTCTCCTAACTACCACACCACACCAACGGGAGGACGTTTCAGCTCTCGACAGATTTAACGTGCATCGCTGCCCTACACGGCGGGTCTTTAGTGGTACAGGGTTCGAACCCGTGACAAAGCAAGCCACGGTCCGATACCTATACCACTCGGCTACCGCGGCCCCGTTAAATCTGGAAAGCAAATTTTTAAACCTAAACACCAAATAGTATATCTGAAATATCTTGAATTGATTTTTTTAAAAAAAGTTGACTGTATAAACAGATTATTTCCTACATATATATATTTATAGCCAATTTCTAAATGGGGAAAAAAATTTTTAATTATTTTTTTAAAAAGTATGTAAACCTGTTGTATGAATAAATATATCTGAGACTCTTACAGCAATGAATAAAATAAAAGAATTATCTGGCCATATACTAAAACCGACAGTAATAGACAATTTTGATACTTAATTTATAAATGAGTGTATCAGGCTAAATATTTGGAAACAATTGAACACAGCTTCATAAACTCAGTCTTAAACGTGATGCATACAGAAGATGTTATGAAGAACCATTGGATAGTTAACTTCTGCTAATATAGAGAGAATAGTAAACACGGTGACATGGTAAGGGGCTGAGTCGGAGTTTATCAAACTGTGGGGTGTGCGCCCCTGGAGGGGCGAGCATATTAGAAAATCAAAAACAAAAGATTATTTTTCAAAATTTTTTAATTCACTGAAAATAAACAAACCAAGTATATTTTGAAATAATACAAAATAAAATACACATTTTTTTACACTGATATAATACACTCATAAATGTATTTTATAATGAATTGAACAGTACAAAGTTAAGAACAAGTTGAATAATTACAAGTGAATTGTCACATATAAAATTGCATACAAAAATTAAATCTTATCTTAATAATTTGTGCGGTTTATAATTAATCCCTTAACAATCGATTAAAAGTTTTGTGATTCGCTCCCCATTGCCACCTTTTTTCACATGGACATGCGTATGGGATGTATTGGGGGGAGGGGGTTGGAAGAAAAGGAATAAATAAAAGCAAATTCCCTGAAATAAAGTAAATCCTTCGCAAACACTGTCAATGTCCTTTTATTGCATTTCAAAGCCTTTAGACAAATTTTCTGGATAGCATTGCACAGAAAAGATCGTACTTCGGGAAGATGTATATATATGTCCATGGAAATTAATGTTTTGTTTGAGCGAGACGTTTATATACACCGGTGGCACTTAAGAGGTAAAAGTCGTGTTGTAGCTTTTGGGTCAAAGTATAGTATTATTGAATTCAATACATTGTATAGAAGGAGGGGGCGCGATGAAAATTATGATTGGATACTGGGCCGCAAATATTGAAAGTTTGAGGAGCACTAAACTAAGGAATTAAATATAGATATCTAGCCTTTTTTTGTATTAAAATGCTTTGTTTCACATAGGGTCACAGCTTACGGGAAACTTTTTTGAAAATCAAATCATCATTTGTTATTAATTTTAAGACAAAATTTAGTAGAATTATTGCCTGTGCAAAATCATCATGGTTCGACGGTGCGAAGTTAGTCAGAGAAATGTTTGTTGAAACTACAAATTCGTAACAGCTCAACTGTTTCTAACAAAAGACAGCCACCAGAAGCAAACATTTTCACAGATTTTTTTCAATTAGATGTAAATGCATGTTGTTTACGTAAGACCGTAGGAAAAATGCGCTGATGTGTGCGAATGTATATGCACCATTGCGTTTAAAATGTTAAGATCTCACAGGTTGTTTATAAAATCCATGGTGTATACAATCGCACGTATCATTTACTTCTGTAAAAAAGTGTGCAAAAATGCGTTTGTTTTTCTCTGTTGCTCAAAACATTGGTGGCTGCCCACCCATACCTCATTTTTTTTCTCAGTGCTTTCTCACAACGCAAATACGACCTCTAGCGCTGGGGTTCCATCAAGCATAACCAAGGTCTCCTTGATTCTACCACGTCGAGATAGAGATCCCCCTCACGTGGCCAAAGAATTCTCCCCTTGTTTGACCATCACTTTAACAGTCTTCCATTAAAGCTTGTGACTTCTGACATAGTGTTTCATGGTTATCTCGTTTTTTTTATTTAGGAAATTGGATATAAAGAAAGGTAGGACATTTATATATTTATTGTATAATTTTATTCTTCAATCATTATTGAATTTATTTTTAGTTTTGAATAAACTGATGCATTTATATCAATATCTCTAATTATTTGCAAATTAAGATACTTTATTTTATATGAGAAATTAGTGTTTAAATTTATATATTTTTTATTCTATCAAATCCTATTATCTTAAAAATATTAAAAGTTTTATTAAAAACATACGTAAAACCACACATTTTATAGTAATGCCTCGTTATTATTATGAACCCGATTGTTCATCTAATAAAATACATATCCAAACATTTTCACAGCTGTTCATGCTGTTTGAATGAGATAACATATTGATTAATAGATTTTAGTGAATAGCGAAATATTGTTAATGCAGTATATATAAATGTTTTTGAAGAAATCTTCTTTATTATTTCTGTTCCTCATCATGTTTTGACTATTCAATTTTAAGAAAAGTATATTGAAATTTTGCATGCTGAATTGCGCATTAAAAGCGTGCTATCTTTACACTAGGATAAATGTGGTACTATTTCATTGAAAAATTTAATTTAAAATCATTCAGGAGAGATTTAATATTAATGTAGATGTCGAGGATTTCACACACACAACAAAGTATTAAACGTTTCAAATAAATTAGAAGATATTTCAACAGAAGAGTATAAAGTTTTAATGTACATAGCAGCTTATTGTGTGCATAATATATATTAATTCGTCGCGATTGCAAATATATAATTATTTTAGATAAAGAGATCAATTTTAATTCAGAAAATATATATATATATTTTCAGGACAAAACATTTGAGACTTCTGGAAAGAAGATATTTAAAAATGCCCACAAATATATTGTCATGAAAGTCATTTGAATGCAATATTTCATTTTTAATTTGTTAATACCGAAAACATTCAAATCAAGATTTCTTAAAGTTGATTTCCAATTATCTTGTTTGCAAGCATAACAGAGACATACCGGGTGGGCAAAAAGTCCGTAAATATTTTAAAAATTAATAAAATCCGGAGAAATGAACGAAAAAAAAACTGTTTGCAGGATCAGCATTAGTATGTCACGGGATTTTTTTAAGCCAGAAAAAATAATAATTCGAAAATCATCCGGTAGATGGCGCTGATGTACGCAAATCAAAGAAACAATGCATAAACAATGAACAGAAAACTTTCACAACTTTATTACACCAGAATATGTTCCACATAACCACCACCACAGGAGAGAAAACATTCCAGACGAGTGACAAATCCAGCAACGGCAGAGTTCAACATGTGCGGATGTATGGAGGATACTTCTCTGCGGATCGCATCTTTCAGTTCCGACAGACTTGATGGACCGGATAGATACACGCGAGATTTCAAATATCCCCACAACCAGAAGTCTGCTGGTGTTAAATCTGGAGACCGAGGAGGCCATGGGTACCTGGAGCACCTGCTAACGATTCTGTCTTCCCCGAACGTCTGTATCAGGAATGCCTTAACCGGGTTAGCAGTGTGACTGGTTGCTCCATCCTGCATGAACGTGACATTAGAAATCTGATCTCGTTGAATTAAACAAGGCACGACAGTCTCCCGCAGAAGCGTTAGATAACGCTGAGCATTTACCGTTTCCATTATCCATCCATTTAATGGGAACTGCGTTTCAAATAAGAAGGGTCCTATGATAAATGAACCCGTGAAACCACACCATGTTGTCACTTTTGGGGAATGCAATGGCTTTTGTGTGCACTGACGTGGATTAGAGGTCGCCCCAATGCGACAGTTATGGTTGTTAACGTCACCATGAAGCGATAATTGAGCTTCATCTGTCCACAAGATGTTAAAAACTCAGGTGGGATCCTGTTCCATTTTAGAGAAGGCCCACTTCGCAAATGCTTAACTCTGTGCGGTATATGCTGGCAAAAGTTCATGGCACGATTGCAATTTGTATGGGTACAGCTGGAGGATTCAACGAAGAATGTTACGGACAGATGATGGTGGTAATCCCAATCGTCTGGCAGCTTCACGAGCACTGTTCGTCCCTGCAGCTGCTTCGGACGCAATCGCTTCCATTTCGACAGCAATGCAGGATGTACGTGCTTCTTTCAAGCATGGTCGTCCGGCTCGTGCTCGATCCTCCAACTTTCCAGTTTCCTCAAAATGTTTAACAAGCTTTAAGAGACTTGAAGGTGTTAAAGGGCCTTTTCCACTCTTCACATTTTTCTGAACTCGGAATTTACGCAAGGCAATGGTCGCTGATTCCTCGTTCATGTAAAATAACTTCACCAACAAAGCTTTATCCGGCGTACTGAGCATCCTTGCTCACATTCACTGTTTGTAATGGTGAAATGAATGTGGATTCATTGAGAGCAAAGGTTTTTATAGCCATCTATTTTGCGCATATTTCCACCACAGACGCTTGTAACAGCGCCACCTACCGGATGATTTTCGAATGATTTTTTTTCTAGCTTAAAAAAATCCCGTGACATACTAATGCTGATCCTGCAAACAGTTTTTTTTTTCGTTCATTTCTCCGGATTTTATGAATTTTTAAAGTTTTTACGGACTTTTTGCCCACCCGGTATTTGGAATTACATGAGTTGTGGAATGTCTGGCATTCGTTTCATTCACCTTGTGTAAACTGTAACACACCTGCATTTCACTATTTAAAAAAAAAAAAATTCATTACACATTCAGGAATATATGCTTAAATAATTATTCAAAAAAGCGCAGTGAAGAAATTTTAACGGTGAAAGATAATCGAAAAATAAAGAAATTTAAGGCCAATTAGATTAATTTTGCTTTTTATATATTTCCCTGTTTTATTTATTTAAATATTAAATTTTAGATTGGTATATTATTCAATGCCCATGTACTTCCTTATATATATACTTCATTTAATTATACTACATAGATTTTATGCACATGTTTAATAGTTCACATAACTATATTGCTTAAAATTTTTTTTATTTATCTACATTGTTCGTTTAAATTATTTTCATGAAGATTTCAGCATTCGAAGTATGTTAAATGTAAAATGCTATTTTTTTAATTAAAAAAATTTTTGTTTGATTTTTAGATATTTTTACCTAGCATAATATTTATTTTTAACGCATAAACAAATAATGTAAAAATTGATTTAAATGATATCATTACAAATTCAAATGATTCAAAACTTGAAACTAATCAGTATATTGTCTCATTAATGATATGTTATATGAAAAGTTGTTTTGTCTAATTTATATAGGTAAAATAGGGCGATGGAAATTATGATTAAATATTGGGTCGCAAATGTTGAAAGTGTGAGAAGCACTGAGCTAAGTGGATAAGATTGCTTGAAATTATTCTTCAACTAGGAGATGGGGTGTACATATAAGCGGGCAGATCTATGTACAGTGAAAATTGTTTAACACGAAACTGAGGGTAATGAAATATATTTTCGTGTTGAAAGAATTTCGTGTCAAAGGATATTGCAAAAAAAAACTGTACACAGATTATCATTATATACTGCAACGAATTCTTCCGATAATACAGTAGGTCAGTACAATAATACAGAAAACTAATGCGAAAGCATCTCTCTTTGATTTCACACCCATCTGAAATTTCTAGTATTTTCCATATTTTGTTCATTCCCAGAAGGGAAATCTTTTCGTGTTAAAATGGAAAAAAATGCTTGAAAATACATAGCAGTTTTCGGGACCATTGTATTATTTTGTGTTATTCAATATTTCGTTTTAAGGTTTTTCGCGTTAAACGTATTGCCCTGTATATCATGATTAGTTTTTAATATGTTTTCTTTTATTATTGTTTTTAAAGCTGTGAAAATTATTCGATTGAAATGAGCTGCAAGATTTTTTCTCAAATATTTTTATACCAAATATAATTTTACAAGAAACTACCTTTTAATAAAAGTATAACATTTTTTCTAAAAAGGAAAATGGGTGCTATTAATGAGCGTAGTAAAACCATAAACAAAAAAATCACTTCTTTCCTCTTTTGTTTTTCTAAATTGTAAGGCTCTTATTAAATTGAAAACTTTTAATTTCCCCAAATGCATATTAAATTTAAACACTACTATGTCTTAATTAATGCTAACCATATTAGATATTTTCGTAAAGCAGCTATCGCAAAAATCAATTTTGAGACACCTTTGTTAAATATCAATCCACAGTGCCAGTGTCACTGATAAGCAAAAAAAAAAAATCGTTTCTATTGCCGTATAGCCAGCTATGTCACGAACTTTGCTATCAAATGAAGGATGTATTTAAAAAGAATACATTAATGGATAATGTGTGTGAACCAACACACTTTGCACTAACATTCTGTTTTTCTTAAACTATGCTCTACTATAGGGAAATCGAGACTTATTTTGATTTTTCAATAACTTTTAAAATCCAGCATTTGTATTCGACTTATTATAAGTTTTATTTTGAGAAATTGCACAAAATTTTGCTTGATTGATATAATTACATTTTGCCGTCCCTTGCTTTGGCTTCCCTCGTGCGATGCACGCGCTGCACACCTGCTAAGATCGACCCTGTTCTCAATATGGAAATTGAACAATTTAAAAATAAAGTATATTTTACCAAACTCCCAATCTATGTTAAATTGAATTTTAATAAAATTTTAATCATCAAAAATTTTCTTAGAACTCCCACAAGAAAATTATTCTTATCTTATAAATGAGGTAATAACAGCAGCTGTTTTACTAATGAGCTGTTGGCAATAGATCTCATAATTTAAAGCCAGGCTTAGTTAATAAGAACGGCGTCTGTGTGTGCTTAGGTATCCCTTGTGTTTCTTAATCTTGACTTATGAGTGTTTTGTTAAATTAATTGTGATAGCTGTATGCCTTTCCAAAAATTAAAAAAAATCATAATTAGATATAACTCATGATAATGGCTGACCATTCTGTTTCATTTGCTAGATTCTTCATAAATATCAGGTCATAACTAGATGTCATTTAACCTGAAGCAAATTGATTTTTTAAAAACCAGCCTTTCTCTGAAAATCTTTCTCTGCTAATTAATCTTTAAAATTTATTTTAAAATGTTTTGCTCTACTTTTTAATTGAAATTTGGAATGATTTGAAGACAATTTCTGTTTATATGAAAGAACCTTACGATTTTAAATTAAGGAATTAATGTTTAATTATTTACTTGTAGGAATCCTCCTGTCCAGAAATATGCAGACGAGACCAAGATTAGTGATCATTTAACAAAAGTTTTAATGAAAGGACCTCCCACTGTTTTATCTAGCGCTCTTTTTACGTTATCAAGCTATCTTCGAAATAATGGAAAATCTCAGATTAATTTCTTTCGTATGGGGGGCCTCACAGTTTTGGCAGATATTTTAAAAAATCCAATAGGAAGTTTGAAGTCTAAACTAAAAGTGATAGATCTGTTAAACGATCTAGGTATTGAAATTGTAAGTATAGTTTTTCATACAAAAATTAGTTTGATTTGTATTGAAAAAAACTTGTTAAATAACGTTTTACACCTCAATTTTAAAAAATAAATTCTGTTTATGTAGAAATTCGTATTTAAGGACTTTATCAGAACTATTTAATTAAATTTAATATTATAAATTCTTATTGCTTAATATATAATCTTCACAGCATTCTTTTTTTATCTTTAAAAACATTTTAAATTAATTAAATTAATTTTTATTATTGGGAAAAATTTATTGAAATGATGCATGATTGCTGTATATGTACTGTAAATGTTTTTATTTTTAAAAGGCTGTTACCACTGTAGTCATTATCTTGATACAAGACTTAAGAATAAATAACTTTTCAACTGTTTTTTTAATATTTTCTTCAATTATCTTTTCCTATAAAAATTTACATGTATTTGTTTGAGAAATGTATAATAACTTTTAAGAAAGTATTACAGGTGCCTCTCTTTGATATATTTTCTGCATTTTTTTTTAAATCTGTGTATGTTAAATTAGTTTAACCGTTTATATAACAGTCGTATAATTTTCAAGGAAACAGTAGAAAAAGTATGCATTTTTTATTTAGCAGAATGGTATAACAATAAGTGTAGTTTAAAAATATCTAGATGGAAATAAACTAGGTGGCTTACAATTTTCATTATAAATATTCTGGTACTGCCATCGATTTTGTAAAATAGGAAATACATTTTTTCAGTATACGAAACGGAATTTAAGCGCGTTTCTTTGAACATTTTGGCCCTTTTTTGTTGCTTCGATTTACTTTTCCAAACTCCAGTGTGGTGGTGCCCCTTTTACGCTCTACCAATATGTTGCAGATTTAAATTCGATAAACCCTTCTACAACTTGTGCTTGTTCTTGTGGTGAAGCCATTTTGAAACGAGACTATTGCAAAAAAGGAACAATGCACCATCTACTTTGCTTTTCATAAAACAGAAACTTTAATCTTTTCTTTATGGAATATAAAAATCCATAATTGAAAATCTTTGTTTGTTTATTTGTAATTCACCTTTGAAAGTGTAACCTTACTTTTCGAACACCCTATATTTTTAATGTTTAGAGAGTATTTTAGTGGCATGCACATACCTTCCTTATGGAGGGGGTTTGCATTTTAAAAAACACTAACAAAAGCGACATGAGATATTCTCTATGGTAAAAAATTTTTAAAAAATGTGTTGGTCTAAAGGGTAATTCCCCCTTTTTGCATGCCACTGGTCTATTTGGTGGTGCTTAATGAAATTTTAAAATTTCCTCTGTGAAAATTAGTAAATGTAGTTGATGTTATCTAAGTATTTGTGAGGCTGTATCTGACAAATGGCAGTTTAAAATAACATTGGTATCATTTCTAAACTGAACAGATTTTAAATGTTCCATATTTTGTGTTAATCACCAAACCAATAATTTTATGACAAAAAATTGTTAAATATAATATGTAAAGGGATTTAAAATTTAAAAAAACTGTTAAAAAGTAACTGTATGCAAGCAATTTTAAAAAATTTATATTTTGTAATAAATTATTGTTCTCTTAAGCATTGCAATAAATCAAAGTGTTCGCTCTAAAATTTTCAAATATGGACAATTGCAAACGGAAAACTTAATTAAAATTACTGTAAAACTCATGATTGTATGTTTTCAAAAATCAAAAAAAAAAAAAAAAAAAAAAGAATTCTATAGATATAAAAAAAAGTTGTGAAATTATCTACACCATTGAAACTCGTAGGTAAACAAACGTATGTGTGTATCTATATATGTGAAGGTATCTTCTCACGAACCGCGCTGAACACAGAAATGCGTGGAAGGTACCAAAAGATGGGAAATGATTTGAGGAAGCCATTTTGACCTTTTAAATTCCGATATTGCAATTAGTTAAAAAGAAAAAAATATTAATTAACAACATTAAAATGCACGATTAGTTTGCCCCTGTATGCCATTTATCAAGCAGAAATCGTTGAAAATGTCGGGGGAAGGATTTCACATTTTTCCTTCATTTTTAAAACTATCATCTTATTTTCCGTATTAAAATCAGACAAAAAATAATTCCAGAACCAGGCAGACTGTTTATTTCGTCAGGTAACGATGTAATTTTTTAAAAATTTCGTATTTATTTATTTGTTAAAAATTATCGATATTTTGCATTTTTACGATTTCTTAAACCGTCATAAATCGCTTGAAATTATTCAATTTTGACGTTTTTTTATGAAAAGAATTTTTCAATCACTTTGTATCATTTTATAATTATTTTTTTCAAACGTGTTTCCGTACTGTAAAAGACATACACTTTGCTCTTTCAGAATCGGGGATTTAAAAAAAACCGAATACCCCCATTTTTTTAAACGATTTTTTAAAAAAATACTCAGAATTCTAATTAAACATTTAATAACTTCGCCTTTTAAAAATAATCGCATGAAACTATTTTTCCGTATGTCAGACGTTATTATCCGTGTTTTTAAAAAAGATTAAAAAATTTGCTCAAAAATGACGGATGTTAAAACAGTTTTTGTGTTTTTCGTCCAACACTCTTTTTGAAGAATTCATTTAAGCTGTATTTTTTAATCACCTTTTTTGTTTAACAATTACCGTTGTTTGTTATCAATGTGTGAGATTTGGAAACTTTAATTTAAAAAATTAAGCCCTCAAAAAAGAATGAAAACCAAAAAATATTTGCAAAATACGTTTATGCAAAGCCAATGGTTTAATGGGCGTCTAAAATCGGTTTCTAACCAAGCGAAATTCCATGATGTAGATCTTTTGACTTTTAAGCTGAAAAGAAATATAGTAAAAAGTTGTTAAATTTCGTAATTTTAAAAATTTTCTTTTTTCTAACTTTTTTCATACATAAAACTATTTTTAAAAAAGGTACATTTTCGTTTCTGGGTCCCTAAATAATGTAATGAAACAAATTGTGAAATGTCGGTAATAATTAATTGCGGTAAACCTAATACAGAATTCAAGATTTTGAGTGCTTATGGCGGGTAGGGAAAGACGAATTCGGTAACCTTACTCCTATTTACCCCTTCTTTTTTGCCGTTTTTGCGATGGGTTTCAAATAAACTAAATTTTTTTTAGTGCCATTTCTTAAGCAAACGATATGTAACGGTTAATTGGAAAATGTGAATGTTACTAATCAATTTTATTATTTAAATTCTAAGAAAGAAATTTTTGTTAAAATAATGAATATGTTAGTTTTGTATAATATTGTTACGTAGAACCGGGATTCGAGGATTTTATGCAAATCAGTCGCAAAGAACAAGAGAGTTCTTAAAGAGCGATGAGAATTTATTGTCGAAAATCCAATCCCTGAAATACAGGATTCTGCAGCAATATTCGCAGAATAAGTCTCAAAAGGTCTTCACACCTTCAACAACACTCAGATACAATTATGGGTGTCCAAAATACACGTATATAAAAGATTGTTCACAAGCAATCGCGCGTTCAACAGCCGAAGTAATCACTAATCACTTCAACAATCAGAGCAATACTAACCAGTGGCGCACACAACGGGGGTAGTGGGGTCGGACCCCCTCCCCAAAGCCCTTGATTTTTTTCCGATTGATTATAATTCTATGTATATAGTACTTAAAATTTATTTAAGTATTTGTTATTAATGATTAATTTTATTAATTAATGTTAATTATTTATTCAATAATTAGTTTTTTTTACTGTGTTTTGTTCCCGAAAATCGACAAAATCAAAAAGAGCATGATACAAGAATGGTGAACTTTCGACCCCGGACCCTCCCCCCATTGAAAATTCTTGTGTGCGCTACTGATACTAACTGATGGCTAGTCATAGCCAGACTCTCGCTTTCGGCGACCATCTCTATTTATATCCCTTGCTGATTTCGAGAAAGACCCGCTTGCGTTATAGATCTTAAAATTAGTGGATTTCTCTATTAATTTCTAGAAGAATCCAGGGGGTCCCGAACTTGCCAAAAATGATCGCTAAGTCGCCAACTAAGTCGCTAAAAATGGCGCGAACTTGCTCTATCGCCATGATTTCGTCAAGTTGCCATTGAATCACCATTACAACGCAAGGGACGGCGTTGCTTGCGAATATTACAATTTTAACGTAAATTAAATCTAATTTAGAGTAAGATAAAGGCATTACACATCCAAATACAAATTATTTACACTATTTTACACAAAATTCGTGACAATATACATTTTGTACGTCGGATATGTTTAAATTATTTTATAAAAATTTTCCTCTTAATTTATGTGGTACTGAAAGAATCCATTTATAAACTATAATCTTGAAGAAAAACATGTTAATTTTTTTTTTTTGTTTTGTTTTTATTGGATAGTATTATTTTTAATACAGTAAATGTAAATAAATTTCTAGGATTTTTTCCCCTTACTGTACTTTCTTTATAGTTATATATTTTAATCGAACATTTTAACTTCCAGAAATAAGCAGTTGTTGCAACAGCTAGTGATAAGAATTTTTTAAATCATTATTTAAATGATTATAGACTTACACTAATAAATTTAAAATGAAAAACTTAAGCAGTATTGTTTTCTATTATTCTTTACCTAATTAATCATTTTAGAATAAAATCGTACACTGTCTGTTTCCTTCTGGATAAAACTAAATTGAAAATAGAAATTTGGAGGAAGACCTTATTCCGGAGGGGGGAGGAAAATATTTTACTCTCGAAAATGTCCGTGCAATGCTGGGTTTAATGGAGGGAAAAGAAACCTGTTTGACAAGGAAAAGAAGTGGAACAAATTTGGAAAAAAGAAATTTTAATGACAGAATTATAGCAATCACTCGCATCAACCCCGCACACACACAGAAGTGCTGGTGTCGAGAGGAAAATGGCAAATTCCCATGGGAATAAAGTTATACACTCGGCAAAACCCCCGAGCAATGTCGGGATAAACGGAGGAGAAAGAAACCCATCTGACTGGTTAAGGGAGTCGGAAGAAATTTCGAAAAAGGGAGTTTTAATGACATATTAATATATATAGAAATCACACCCACCCTTGGAAGTGCTGATATTGAGAGGGGAAATTTATGCAGTCAAGAAAGCCCGTGCAATGCTGGACCATGCAGCTAGTCTTAATATAATCTGAGAACTATGATTAGGATTTTTCCAATGTTTCAATGCTTTTGGTTGTGAATCAGGACATTGATTCTGATGAATGAAGTCCAGGATATTGATGATATGTCGTCATAATCTTCAGTACATATTACTCTGGTAATTTTAAATTTAAATGGAAAATTGTAAGGAAATTGGTTATAGATAATAGATGTAAATTAATAATGAAATATTTCATGTTTACCTAGCATTATTTTGTAAGAGTACTCTGAAATATATCCCAATACCCTCGATTTTATGACTTTTTAAAAATTTATTTGAATATATAAAACTATATGTTTCATTTATATATATTTAAATTGTTCATATCACCATTTTGGTAAAATTAAAATTGAGTCAAAATTTAAATTAATATATTGCAGTTTTTACAAATGGTTTTATAAATTTATTATATCTTTGACATTTATTTATGGTTAATAACAAAGTTTTTGTATTACATTTTTAGTATGACAATCTGGATACAGTTGATAGAGCACACACTCATCAGTTGCAGAGGTAAAGTGTTCTACTTAACCTTTTTTTTCTTTCCCATTTGTTTCACTCCATGTAATGGTTATCATTTAATGAAATTTTTTATGAAAGGTTATGTAGTGTTTATTAAAGTTACAAGTTTTAAGGTTTAGATTGTACTTTTTTTCATTTATATTTTTTTTATGACGTGATTGTTTTACATTGCTACTTAGAATGTACCTACTATTTATAATCGCAACTTCATTTTTGCAAAAAATAATTTTTTGTTTGTATAAAACTGAAATATTTTTTTTAAAATCAAAAGCAGTCTAAGAAAAACTGTTGACTTAAAATTAGAAAGTGTGATTTTGTGTGTAAAAATTTTTTAAAATTTATTTAAATTGAAATATTTTTTTACAAAGATTAACTCAAATATGTTGGATAATTTTCAAACTCTTCATTATAGATGTAAAGTTCTGCATGTTCGAAAAATGGGAGAAAAGTAAGCTTGGATATTTAGAGAGGGAAGGAGGATGGGCATTGATGAGAATTGGATTAATGAGGGAAAAATATGTAGTTTACCCACATTAGTCATAACATCTCTCTGTAAAATAATGTTAATCTGTCTTATGTGTATTTCCTAATGTAACATTTTAACTTGAACTGTAATTCTGAAAAGTAGAAACCGTACATTAACTATGCCTATGACTGAAATAAGTAGCGTGACACTTTTTAACTAAAATTGCTTAAGTTTCTTTAGTTAATATTACGAAAATCCTTAGAGTGTTAAAAAAATATATATTAGTATAAACATTTTCAAATTTTAAGGGGTCAACTAAGTGAGATATTTTTAACACATTAGTTTATGTATTAATACTGAAACGAATTAAAATTTTAATGCATTTTAATCATCTAAACAAAAAAATATGCAATGGTATAAATTTCTTAGTTATAATAGTTGAAATTAATATATGCCTGTAATTTTCAAAAGGAATCCACTTTTTAAGCCTTTTTATTGTTTTTAATTTCTTGAGGTTTTCAATTAAAAACAAGTGAACAGAAAAAGAGAACCAATTTAAATTTTTGTTCTTAGAAAATTTATTTTGTAATATGTTGACATAAATTTAATAAAATATTGATGATTCTGCTGTAATGAGTATTGATCTATATATAAATTTTTAATAAGCTGTTAAAAAATACGCTAGTGTCAAGTGAGGGTGTAAAAAGAGAAGAAACTCTCTAAAAAATATAGCACACTTGGGTTTTTACTATATATATTATAAAATATTAAAAACCTTTTTAAAAGTTTGAACACAACTATAAAATTAACTGATATGTTTAGTTGATGCTGTGATATTTAATTAGCCTATATGGAAATTTGACATTTTAATTTTTAATACTATTTTTTCATTAAAGGTTTACAAGAAATCGCTATAGTGAAATTATGAAAGTGCAAGGTATAAACGCTTGAAAAAAAATCCTATCATAACAGTTTGAAAAAAAAAATGTTCAATTAATTTAAACATGGAAAACTTTGAAATGAAATAATAAAAGCATATTATGAAGAAAGGTTTATCACAACATTTGTAATCCATAATAATAGTAAAATATTTTAGTAGAAAATTTTTATTTTTGTAAACTGCTGAATGCAACCTATAACCTTCACCTGATACTAAAATGAAACCTATATTGGGAAAATAAAAGTAGGAATTTTGAAATCGATTATGAAACTTGGTGTATTTTTCTACAATACTAATCTGAAATCTATAAATATTCAAATTAAGAGCGCTTTTTTATTCTGGCTAGTAATTAAATCTTCAGTGTACTTTATATTTCTGTAATTAATAATGACATTTTTATTATAAGGAAAAAGAAATAAAATGTGGGAATTATATATATATGATAGATAAACCATTAATCACTTTACCAATTTCCCTTTTTTTATGCTCTGTATTTTTACTGAGATACATTTGTCATATTAAGCCCTAAAATCAATTCCTTTGATGCTATCTACTGTAGTGTTTAAGTCTACTATGCTATCTGTGTGTGTTTGTGTGTGTGCTGTAGTTTCATTTAGTTTTGAATATTTATTTTAACCCACATTTTATTCCATTGTCCTATTTAAATGACATTTGAATATTTTATCTGAAACATGCAGGGATATGCTTAAATTTCTTCCATGTTGAGTTTTATGTCTCACCTGCTTCTCCTTCATCTTGAAATTGTTTATTCCCTGCGTTTGTGGACATGTTTTGTATCTTCTCATTGCAATTGCAGAATTCATTTTCAGTTTCCTTAAGAAACTTGACAGGGCATTCTTTTATATGAGAATACTCTATTATCTTGGTGGTTATTTAAAGTTTTGTTCTTATTAAATAAGTTGCAAGTGCAGTATTTTTTAACTGTCCTCTAAATAGAACAGTGAGGTGACTTGCATGCATTTGACATGTTATTTTTTCTCTTATAACTGAGAGTGAACAAAAATTTTCCATCTGTCCTTCATTTTACTCCTGTATAGTGATATTTATGCAAATGTTTCTGAAGTATTAGAATTATTATACAGTTTAGATTTAAGTGAGAGGGATGTTAAAAATTTCTGTGTTACCATCAGATGCCATTGAACAACTTACTAATGAAGGTGAAATGCATGTGACATCAGAGGTGTATGCAAGAGTGGGTTTCAGGCTCCAACCCCACCCATACACCAACAAATTTTTAATTTTTAGCATAAAGATTACGCCTTGTCGCTTTCGTCTACTTTGTTTTTAACACGCTTTTATAAGTTTCACTTGTATGTAATAGAATCTTTGAACTCGATTATTACCCACTTTAAAAGGTCCGATAAATTCGAAATTTTGCACACTTGTCAAGGACCGATGACAAAAATATAATTCCATAATTTTGTTTCATTATTCTGATCAGGATCCTCATAAATAAGGATTTCAAGATTTGGTGACTAATTCATTATATCGTTTCCAAATTTGGCGACTAATTCCAGGTTTGGTGACTAAAAGATTGTTACAACCACATAAAAGCGAAAACGTTTGCACAGCAATTTCTTACCATAGCATAAACAGTATTGTCTAGCTTTACTGAAATGGAAATAATAATAATAAAAAAGATTCATGAGAAACGACATGCAAAAGAAAAATTTATATTCTAAGCCAGTGTTTCTCAAACTGTGGAGGGGAGGGGGTGCGAGCATATCAAAAAATCCAAAATGAAAGATTTAAAATAATTAATAATTTACCAAAAGGAAGCAAAACAAAATACATTGACATGATTAAAAATAAATTACATATTTACACTCATATAAGATACTTATAAATGTATCAGTGCGGCAAAAAGTATTTAATAATTGATTTGTCAATACTAAATTAAAAACCAAGTTTAATAATTACTAGTGACTTCTATGGACTTGTCATATACACAATATAATACATAAATTGGTAATATGTGCAGTTTATAATAAAGTCGCATTGTAGCTGTTGTGTCGAAGTACATTATTATTGCATTCAATACATTGTTGTTTCATGAGGGGGGCGCGCAGGGGAGTAGCTACAGCCGTATCAATGATACGGGGCCTCCTAGCTACAGGGGCCCCAACACGTGTAAGCAAAATGTCGTAAAATGTTATCATTAGTCTCTTATTAACATAGTTCCTTTTTACTCTTAAAAAATCGTCTATCTCTGGTTTCTAACGGTTAAATTTTTTTCTTGAACTTTACATCTTTGTTCCCACAATAAGAAATATTTAAAAGCAGATGTCGTTTTAATCAAAATAATCAGAAAACAAGAAGTGGTATAGACTCGGAAAAGCGACTGAAAAATTCCTGTTTAAAGTCCTCATCCAAGAGATTGGTTGAAGTAAAATGTGCAGGTAACGCTTAGAATGGAAAAGAATGTTGGTTGTATGTAAATGACAATATTCCTCCGTCTGTTGATTGATTTACTGGAGATACTAAAGCTAAACGAAGGCTTAGCTCTTATACGGAAGTTTGTCTAAAGTGCAATGAAAGTAAATATTACATTTTATCTCCACTCTTTTTTATTTGTATAATGTCCAAAAAACCGAATATGCATTCATGGTCAGCAAGGGTTCGAAAGCTCCTTCTGACAAAAGGTAGGGCTAGGGGCTTTGTCACTGTCCCAGTTGCCATTTAATTGTCCCATATAATAGCTAGCCCTGGTGCGGATTTCTTGGACAAAATACAATGCTTTCTAAAACGAGTCATTCTAACAGCCTGCCTATATACGAGAGGTTTAAATTCTGCTTTTCATTTCACTCTGTTAATTCTATTTTTTTCGTTGTGATTATTTAAGCGGTGAACTGTTCAAATTATGAGTGAAAATAGAGTATACCTTAGTGGCGCTTTAAAAATAAAAATTAAAAACACTGGCGTATCTAGGCCTCAGTGGGCCCCATACCAAAATTCCTTCGGGGGGCCCCTTTTTTAAAAATAAATACAAATTATCACATAAACAAAATTTATTTGCAAGTGTTGAAATAATTACACATTTATATAGGTAAAAAAAAAATATTAATTAAGAGAATGAGGTACTTTTATGTTTAATAGCTACTTTTCTCGATTTTTTTTTTACAAATATATTCATGATAATATCCATAGAAGAAGAGGATTTTAGTTTTTCCAGTTCTTCAGTTTCTGTCGACAATATTGCTAAGTCTGATAGTCGGCCTTGCCCTATAGAAGTTCTAAAATAGTTTTTAATAATTTTTAGATTAGAGAAGCTTCTTTCAGCTGTTACTCTTGTAACTAGAAGAGTTAAAAATAGCAGGCGTGTTTTTATGATATCTGGAAAACTGGAAGCGAGCTTATTGAAATTAATTAATAGTAATTCTGCGAGCTCTTTGATTGAATGGATTTTCTGAATTTCAGATTTTAAACAACTTTATAAAGAAATTAATTGTTCATATAGATACCGGGTGTTAAGTCCTTATTGTATTCATTAGCTAGTTTTATGGTCTGCTCTTTTATTTCTTTACTTGAAAAGGATAAGAGTTTAGCTAGCTGTAAAATTTTGAAAATATTACTGAGAACATGTAGACTCCGAAATCTTTGTCGAGTTTGGGATATCAACACATCTAGACAGCAATAATATACATTAACTTTGAAAGACGATTCCGGGTCTGAAACTCTTTGATCTTCCGCTGACTTGTCAAAAAAGCGCTTTGTACGCTTTGGTCTTTCATTTTTAAAACATTTGTTACGCCCCATCCCTTACCTAGAACTTCAGACTCGTTTAACAAAGAACTGAATGAATTTTGGTTTCTAATTGCTACCAGTTCTTTCAGAAGATTATTCAGCAGAATACTAGCATTTTGCTGGTCATTTTTTTCACGCTGTAAGGCTTTAGAACTGGGGTCTATGATTTTAAATAACCAAGAAGAAAATGTTACAAACACTATAAAATCATAGCTCTCTAATATAGTAACTACACTGGTGTGCAAAAATTAAGGACGAGACGGTTTTTTCAATATAACTTTGTACAAAAGCTTTCCAAATCAACACATTTAATACCGTAAGATCCCCAATACGTAAGGACATGTGTAATGTAAGCAACACTTACTAAAAGAGAAATCAGAGGGATAAAAAGAAGCTTGATTGAAAAAGTAGCATGGAG
Organism: Trichonephila clavipes; assembly: GCA_019973935.1. NCBI lineage: Eukaryota > Metazoa > Arthropoda > Arachnida > Araneae > Nephilidae > Trichonephila > Trichonephila clavipes. The sequence goes on from BMAU01013769.1 coordinate 27,368, forward strand.
CGCAATGCGACTGAAGGCCGAAACATCCCTGTGATGGGTGTCCAGCAAGAAACATCCGGTCTTTAGTAGGGGATATGATCTCCCCTGACTGCTAGGCAGGTTTCACAGCGTCTGCCCATGCTGAGAATGAGGGTGTCAATGAGCTGTTGAGGCATTGCTGCCCATTCGTCTTGCAGCGCTAATCGAAGCTCCCGAATCGTTACTGGTGGTAAGGTACGAGCTGCCAAGCGTCTGCCTAGAAAATCCCATACATGCTCGATGGGATTGAGATCCGGAGATCACGCCGGCCAATCCATACGTTCAATATCCTCACTCTCTAAGAGCTATTCGGCAGCTACTGTGCGATGACATGGTGCATTGTCGTCCATGAAAAGGAACTGCAGACCCATAGCGCCTCTAAAAAGACGCACATATGGAAGAAGAATCTCGTTACAATAACGGGTCCCGTTGACTGAACCTGCGTCGAAGATGTGAAGGTCTGTACGACTACCAAGCATGATGCCTCCCCAAACGAGAACACCGCGACCTCCATACCTGTCCCTTTCAATGATGTTCGAGAGATGATTGCGGCTTCCCCGCTCTCTCCAGATGAGTATGCGATAAGAATCGCTACTCAAACTGAATCTGCTCTCATCTGTAAAGAGTACTCGTCCCCATTCATTGTCTCTCCAATTCCGGTGTTCCCGGCATCACAGAGAACGCCTTCTCCGATGGGCAGGCGTTAAAGGTACACACCGTACAGGGCGTCGTGCAAACAGACCACCACCGTGCAGTCTTCTGGCCACGGTAAAACGCGATATCGGTCGTCTAGTCGCCTGTGTCGTGTGTCTAGCGATTTCTCCCGCTTTTTGCCGCCTGTTTCTTCTGGCCTGTAAGACAATGTACCGGTAATCTGCGGGTGTGGTTCCTCGTGGACGACCACTATTGAACCCCCGGATAGCTGTTCCTGTAGTTTGAAATTGTCTCCAAAGTCGTGAAACGATGCTGTGAGCAATTCTGAACTCTGCAGCCTCACTTGTCACACTGCGGCCTTCCTCCAACTTCCCAATGATTCGACCTCGGGTAAAAGCATCCAGATGTCGTCTAACTGATTGATTATTCGCCATTTCTTGCTGAGGCAGAAACTCGGTGTGATTTTAACTGCTATATGGCGTGCAATCTCTTTGCCAGAAATACTGATCTTACACCGACAACATGCTTTATACTACTCAAACACTCCCCCATTACGTCTACCTGCATATGTGCGCATGTGCTACCGTACATCACCTTACTTAATCTCCTGATTGGTCTTTCTGTCCGCTCTGCCTCTTCGTTCAGCTGATATGCTAATTTTTCGACTTCGTCCTTAATTTTTGCACACCAGTGTATATTCTTACATTCGTCACTTTCGTCTTTTTTAGTTGAAATTAAACTTAGTTTACTTTAAGTTTTCATTATTAGAGTGTAATTTTTTCAAATACCAAATAAAACGTCATTTCTTGATGACCATCTAGTAGGACATACTTTTTTAAGGATTATTATTTATTTTTTGAAAGAACCCTTAATTAATATTGCCCAGCGTTTTGTGCTATTGCCAAAAAAAGTATATATGTTTTCTAAGTAATCGACAACTTTTGACACTTTGGGAATGTGTTTTGTAGCATCATTTAAAATTAAATTTATTGAATGTGCTGCACAATGAACATAGTTGGCATTTGGTGCATGCTCTTTTATAAGGGGGTTTGTAACCCTCCATATACCACCGACATAACAATTGCTCCATCATAACCCTGCACCCTACATTTAGACAAATCAATTCCATATTTTTCGATTGCATTTAAAATTTCAGTTTTAATTCCTTGTCAGTGCAATCGGCTACTGACATAAATCCCGCAAAGAACTCGCGGATTTTAACTTCTATAGGTACATCATCCTTTTCTTTTATCTTAATATATCGAAACACTAAGGAAAGTTGATCAGTTTTTGAAAGATCTTGTGTAGTATTCATAATAATTGCCTGAAATGGGGTTTTTTTTAACAACAATATGTCTTTTATGCAGATTGATTCTATATATTGTGAAATATTCTTATATGTAACATGAATGCTCTTATTCATTCATGAATATTCTTACATACAACATGATATATAGAATATATATCATAGAATATATAAAAATATTACAAATTTCACTTAAAAAAACTACTAAATTTAAAAACTACTTACTAAATTTCACTTGTATTACGTGGCGATTTGACTTTGCAAGTGTATGTTCACCCGACCTCGGGATACAAGTAGGTATGCTTATCTTAATAAGATTTTCTCTGCACTGATATAAAGGGAATCCCAGGAAATCGTCAGATCTCGGTATTTTTTGTAATCCCGGGAATGGCACGGGTCTTAAATAATCCATCAAGTAGCTGTTTTTTACTGGACTAGGGATTTCAACCTTGGCTGTAAATTTTAGCTAACCCTACTGAGGCAATTTGTGATCGTTTTCCCCGAACTTCCCAGACAGAGGAATTTTCACTACCCCAGCAGTGGAGTAAGCGTGTAATAAGAGAAAAGTAACACCCACGAAGAGTCGAGAATTTTTTTCAGCTTGTTGTGGGTAAGAGTAAAACCTTGAAACTTTTTGGTCAAATCGGTTCCTGTCTATCGAACATCGCTTCGTGAACTAAAAATATTCAGTTTTTAAAGAAATCGCATTTCGTAACCTACCAGCACGAATTTAAAAAAGGTGAGAAGGTTATGCGTAAATTGGTTAGTTTTTATTGCATTACAAAAGACTATGTACTGTTTTAGCTACAAAATTTTTGGCGGTGTCGTTAGTTCTCTTTCTACAGAAGGTTTTAAAAGTTGAAAGCACCTCGTTGAAACTTTAAAAGAGAACATGAAACATCCATGAACCATAGTGAAAGCCAAAACTCTTGGATTGAATTTAGTCAGAGATTACAATACTGTGAAACAATTGACAGCGACTCGCAAAGAGTTATTATTGCGGAGACTAATTATTGGTGCGAGGTGCTTCAACGCATTGTAGCAACATTAAAAATGCTTGCTCAAAATTACTTTGCTTTTAGTGGTAAGAGTGATAAACTATACGATTCCAATATTGGTAATTTTCCACAAATAATTTAATTACTTGCGGAACAATGTGGAATCCAACAATGTTGGAACATATTCGAAGAGTGCTAAAAATCAAGAAACTAAAGTACATTATCTTGGGAAAAAATATTCAGAACGAAATTATTTCTCTTTTATATGAGAACATTAAACTACAAATTGTTCATAAAATTAAACAAGCCAAATATTATTCGATACTTTTAGATTGCACCCCTTATGGCAATGAGTGAGGGAATCGCACTGTTCAGCTACACGAGGGCTTTTGGCGACGGACTTCGTCATTTTGAACCATGGTCAAATGACGCGGACGACACCTGAGCTGAGACCCCCCCTCTCCTAACTAACACACCACGCCAACGGGAGGACGTTTGAGCTCTTGACAGATTTAACGTGCATTGCTTCCCAACACGGCGGGTCTTTAGTATTAATGGACTCGAACTCGGGACAATCCAGCCACGATCCAATACCTTGACCCCCTAGGCTACCACGGCCACCCCCTAATGCCAGTAAGATCGAGCAAATGACATTTTTGGCAAGATATGAGATGATTGAAAACCAGGAGTAAAGGAATCTTTTATAGATTTCATTGAAACGAGAAAAAAAAAACAGCGGAAGGTATAAGCGACATGATTGTAAGCAAACTTAAGGCTGATGGGCTCGACATTATGAACTGTGAGGGCAAGCTTACGATAATGCTGCCACGATGTCTGGTGCCACATAGGTGTGCAACTGCGAATAAAAGATATCAATCCTAATGCCGAATTTGTTCCTCCTCAGACCATTCGCTAAATCTAGTTTGCGTACATGCACCTCCAGTGGAGGTAAATTCGGTGACTTTCTTTGGTACGCTAAAACGCTGCTACCCTTTTTTTCTACGTCGAACGTACCGATGGGAAGTTCTTGAATCTACAGGTAAATGTTTGAAGAGGATTCAAGACACACGTTGGAGCACTAGAGGTGATGCTGTAAATTATATTAGACACCATTACAAAGAAACTTTAACTGCACTGGAAAAACTGACGGAAACGAGTGAAAGCTTTAATACACGCACAGATGCAGGAAGTTTATTAGTCCCTATGCAATCGCATTCGTTTTTATGTTACTTAGGCTTCTGACAACCGGTACTGTGTGAAGCCAATGATGCTCAAAATTATTTGCAAACAGAGGGACTAAATATCCATCAATATGCTAAAAAAAATACATGCTTTACACACCGTATTAGAAGCAAAACGAGAGAAATTCGTGGATAACGCTAATATATGCTCAAAGAGTTTATGTGAAGAGCTTGAAATTTCTTTTGAACTCCCAAGACGAATCAGTATGAAGCATATATTTGGTGACGGAAGTAAAGATGTGCAGTTATCGTACGAAAATGACTTGAGGCGAACAATGGTTTCTGCTGAAATTCGAGAAAGATTCTGACAGTGTTGCAGAATCTAGCGTAAAAATATGCTTTTTTGAAGGCCTGAAAGGATATTGACCATAGACGAATTTAATTTAGATCACGCTCCTCAAGACATTAATATAGAATAATTTCAACTTGAGTGCGTGCGTCTACAAGCTTTCGTAGATGCAACAGACCCAGGCTGTAAGAACTCATTAGGTCCGATTCTCTGGGTTAATTAAAATATATTATTGAATCGAAACTTGAAGATGGCTTACCAAACATTGTCATAAAGAAGCGTTTCTCAAACTGTGGGACGCGCCCCCTGGGGGGCGCAATAATCCTACAAGGGGGACGCAAACGTATCGAAAATAAAAGATTTAAAAAATCATTAATTTTCAAGAATAAATTAAAACAAAATACTTTCAGACATAATAAAAAGTGTAGTTTTACTCTGGTGTAATTTTTATATATCATTTGGCGCGATATTACGTCATCAAAAATAAAAACTTTTTGAGTACCTATCTAGCTATCTTTGATCCTATAACCCCCCAAAAATTTATTTGATTTGCTGTAATCCCATGATGAGAGATTTTTATTACGTTTTCTTTTTAAACCTAAAATACTACTCTTTCATTAAAAAAAACAAAATCCAGGCCCAGAATTGAAAAAATTAAGGAAGATAAAAAATTCATAACTGTTATTATTTTTGAAATATTGCACATTATAGCTGTCGGCAGCAGAATGTATTTGCTTATCTGTTTGACCTTATAAGTTATTGTACAGTTAGTTATGACCCCTCTCTTATGTGTTTGTTTCTCATTTAGAGAAGTTGTAAATAATGTATTTCTCTGTTGCGCTTTTTTCCATGTAAAAGAGTTTTATGATATTTTGAAAACCACAGAAAGCAATTTGAAGGATTACTTGGCCAAGATTTATTTTTATGAGTATTCTCAAACATGTAAAGCATAATGAAAAACGTTTTACACAATTTTTTTTAGCGGTAACACCCATATTATTATATTGAATACACTTTTAACACGGAAGTGGTCGCACGGTTCCCACAGATCCCGAAATAGTTAATTTTGGCAAAACTGTTTATTTGTTGCCAAAGGAAAATTGAAAAGTCCTCGAAAGTAGGTAAGTACACTTTCTCTTAATTAAATTGTTCACTGGAATCACGATTTGTATCGTGTACAATAAAAATAATTATAAAATAAACAAGGATTGAGGTGACTCAATTACCCCACGTGACCATTAACGTTAGTATCGAGTGTGTGCCTGCTCCCGGGATAAAACATTTTGAAGTCTTCTCGCTTTAAATATTAAAAATAACACAATTATTCTTCATCGCAATTTTATATTATTTTTCTTTATTTAACATTAATTCTAATTCTGTGATGCTTAAAATTACAGTTTGCTTAAAACTAATTATAATATGAGCATTTTCATTTTAAACTATCGTTTTACATTTTCGTAAACATTGTCGCGCATTTGGGTTTACTCTCCTGACAATTTAGCTATTATATCAAGAATGTTTTAGTTTTTTTTTTTTTTTTTAAAAATGAACTCGTGCGAGGAACGGGTTCTTCAGCCGGTATACTTTTAATGTATTAGTGCTGCACAAGGTATTTTATAACTAATTTATTAATACTAAATTAAAAGCAAGTTTAATAAGTATTAGCGACTTCTATGGGCTTGTCTTGTAGAGGATAGTTTTTCAAAAAGAAGGTTTATATATATATATATATATATACGATTAGAAATTGACACTCTGTGTATTTTTTCTATATTTGGCTGAGATCTACATTTTATCTTCAAAGCAGCCACCGCATTTTGCAAACTGTTCCAATTTAAAAATTCGAGAAAGAAAAATAAAATATATATTACCTAAAAGTAATATATATAAAATTTAATATATACTTTTCTTATTAGTTTGTACGGTTTATAATTAAGATCGTACTGTAGCTTTAGCGTCTCTCAAAGTGCATTAGTATTGCATTCAATGCATTATTATTGTATAAGGGGGGCGCGATAAAAATTATGATTGAAAAGTGGGTCGACAGTATTGAGTTTGAGAAGCACTGTCATAATGTTAAGAATTTTCTTAACATCTGACATCAGTAATGCCAGTTGCGAGAGAAGCTTCTCTATATATAAGCTAAAATTAATCAAAAATTATCTCAGATCGACTATTTCCACGTTAAGGCTATGAAATTTAGTTATTCTGGCAATTAAACATGACATACATATTGATATTGACAATTGTATAAAAGATTTCGCTCTGAAAAAAACATGAAAAGTGAATTTTTAATGAATAAAAAAATTTAAAGCTGCTTTTTTTTTTACTTTTACTAATTTTCTAGACTAATAATTAAAATAGAGGGGCGGCAAAAGCCCACGCTACGCCACTGATTAAAAGTAATTTATGGTTTATTTTAAGATTATAATATTAAATTGATTCTCAAAATAAGAAGTCAGTTTGTCAAGCCATTACTTTAAAAACATCATGTTATAAAGTTTTTTAATCTTTTATAAAGTACTCAATTCTCTCTCTTAAATTTATTTATTTTAAGTGATTTTTATTTTCTTTTTAAATTATTAGGAACAAAAGTTAGTGTGTAATCCAAAATCGGTTTCCTTGTTGGATTTCAATAATTATTTATATCTCAACCTGAAAAAAAAACGCGAAAAATTTAAAAATATTAACTTTAACATTTAAAAACAATATCTAGAGCTTTCAGACCTAATTCCATCTACTAACTTCTATAAGAACTTTTGCATCACTTTTTCCATATGCTAACTTTTAAAGTAAAGTATCCAAAAAGTTTCAAGGTTCTATCTTGAACAGAAAAAAAAGACAAAAAGGAATAGAAACACATTTTCAAAAAAAATATTTTAAATTTTGTAAAGACATAAAACTAAAACTAATAATATCTGCAAGGCTCTAGTTTTTTTAACATGTTACTTTTCAACTTATATAAAAAAAGTTTGAAAAAAAAACCAAAACAGCTATATAAATAAAAAAAAAGTTTCTCTGATTAAATAAAAATGAAAACTGCAACATATTTCTGAGAAAGAAGTTCATTTTCTCAAAACGCTATTATAAATTTAGAACCTTTATTGGATTTCAGCATTGCAGGTATGATAGGTCTTGAAGTTGAAGATAGTGATTTCTACTTATTTAAAATACTAACAAATTCTTTGTATACACAAGTAGAGGCGAATAATTTATTATTTCAAATATTATCATATATCTTGTCCTTCGCTGAAACAATATGTGTATGCGCCCTTGATTATATTTTAATTACTGAAAAAGGTATAAATTTAAGATTCATGATAAATGTATGCAATTTTTAAAATACGTTATTAATTTCATAAACATGGCTTGAAAGAACTTGGAATATAACTCCTTTTTTACCTTACAAATATAGTATCTATTTTGCGTGTTTTACACGGCGTTTCATGTAAAGTTTCAACCGTGTATGACTAAAGTCGGATTAATAATAAACTCTATTATACAGTGTAAGTAAATAATGAAAAAAAAATCTTACCTTTACAATTCAAATAAGTTGTACTTGTTGACTGTTGAAAAATTTTTTCGTAGCAAAAAAAATTTTTTTTTCAAGTTCGGTCCAAATGCCGCCCCGGACATGGGCCCTGTTTGTCCGGCCTAGAGCCGCCTCTGTAGCATACAATTGTTCGAAACTCCAAAGTCGTAAAAATTTTATGATTTTTGGCTTTTATGACTTAACCTCGCTCCACCCTGTCGCATCCGCGTGGTTCCACTTGGCTTGTGTCAGCGCGGGCGCAATTTGGAGTTTGAAATATTTTTTTAATGTAAATATCGCGGTACTTGCCGCCGCCCCTTTTCGTATGCCGCCCGGGGTCATGCCCTTTTACTATGACTGTCTCCAAAAAGTTTTTTGAAAAAGAGTACTGTGTAGCCTTTAGCCAAAATAGTGAAATTTGTTATATTTTTATATATCAAGATATATATTATAAACGTGAAAGTTTGTGAGGATGTTTGGTAGTCTTTCGCGCAAAAACAACTGAATGGATTTTAATGAAACTGTACAATAGTATAGCTTATACATCAGAATAACACATAGACTATAATTTATAAAGATATTGTGTGAAGTGTCTAAAATATAACAATAATTGTCAAGTAAGTAGGAAAAAATGTTGCCATCTGCAAAAAAGCCCGCGACAGCAACTATCTATATTTTATGTGTGAAGCAAACCTTTGCATTTTATTTTGTCTACGCTAGACGCCAGGAACTGCGAAAGCTTGAACAGACGGAGTGTGAGGCTGATTACAATTTTAACATAAAATAAATTTAGCAAAAAGTAATATTAACGCGTATTACACTTCCAGACATAAATTATTTACACTATTTTAATCGAAAAAAGAACATTGTTTATTTGCTTACGATTTTAGAAAAGTTCGAGTGTATGCTACGTTCGCCAAATTTTAAATCTTAATATTTACGGACTGCACAATATTAATTAAAGTGAAAATTCGCTGAAATTCTAAAAACAAAACGCAGACAATTATTCTATAAAAATACTTGCAAAAACGAATGTCTCGAGTCAATCGTCCTGAAAAAGAAAAAATTTTGAACCAACATATATTTACGCCGTTTTTCAGAAAAATCTTTTCACTGTTTTTTAAATCGTGCTGTATAGTTTTCAGTTATGGTAATTTAAGGTCGCTTACTCAGAATTAGAAGATTCGGTGCACTTTTCGATTTACACAACGTGAGAAAAAACGATATTTGAATAGTTTGAATGACGTTAGTGAAATTATTTTGTAAGTTAAATAATAACAGATCCTCACACTCAATAAATGTCTTTTAAATTCAACGTAAGATCGATTCTCCCATTCGAATGCAAAGTTGTTATAATAGTTTACATTAAGCAAGGCGATAATTTAAAATTTAAATACTATTTATAGTGGCTCAAAAAGTATTGAAACAAATTTACAGTTCAAAAGATAATATCGAAGTACAAAACAAATTTAGTTGCAAAAGGCCAAGTGTAGGACACCCATTTCACTAAACTTGAAGAATAGTTAGGAATATTATAAACCTATAACAAAACTACAGTACAATTGATACTGGATGTATATCGAAGGTTTTACAAGTCTGTCAATGCATAATTCTAAACCTTTCAAGAAAGTGTAATAATAAGTATTATAATAATTCATATAGAAAAGGTAGTTTTAATATTTTTAAAAAATAGAAGACAAAGTAACATTTTTATTCAACTGGGAATTACTTAAATAAATTTTAATTCTTTATAGTATTTTATTTTTTTAAATATGTTGCATCAGAGTTAAATATTTAAAATTTGAGTATATTTTAATAACTACTTATCAAATTCAATGTTTTTATAACTTCTTCATTTATAAAAATATTTGCATGAAACTTTTTTACCGTGCATCGAACATTTCAAAAAATGCTCACAATTTTAATTCAACATTTAATAAAGTTGTGAAATTTTGTAATTATAAAAATTTCTTCTTTTCTCAACACACAACTATTTTCAAAAAGGTTCATTTTTGTTTCCGGGGCCTAAGAAGTTGCAAAATGAGTGAGTGAATATTGAAGTCCCACTGTTCACTTACTCGAGAGATATCATAGCGAGATGGGAAGGGGAATTTCCATGACAATGTGTTATGCATTTAAAAATGTTCATGCAACACCGGGGTAAAATAAACCTGTCTGACAGAAAAGAAGCGAAAAAATTTCGAAATAGAGAATTTTAAGTTATGCACTCGGTAAAAGCCCGAGCAACGCCGGGCTAAGCGGAGGAAGGGGGTGGGAGTCATTTTGAACAAGAGTATTAGAAGTGCTGATTTTGTGATGGAAAGGGAAAATTTATATATATAAAAGTAGAGAAAGCCAGAGCAACGCCGGGCCACGCAGCTAGTTGTAATATATAAAGTCATGTTATATGTAAGAATATTCATGAATGAATAATAGCCTTCATGTTACATATAAGAATGTTTCACAATATATAGAATTAATCTGCATAAAAGACACTCTTGAGTTATGTGTATTTGCTACGTTAGCTAATTGTGTTCGAATCAACTTACAATGTCAGTTAACAAATAACAGAAAAATAATTTAAGAATAAAAATGTATTAATTACAATAGTTGTGCATATTAGAACATTCGCAGTTAAAAAATATGAGTATTTATCGATACTTCTATATTATATTTCTCACAATGTCTTAATTTCAGTGAGAAACAATTAGAGATTTAATATGACTTGAATGATTATTCTTATAGGTAGACTGATGTCCAGAATATAAAGTAATTTAATTTTATTATATTTTTAGAACCTTTTGAAGCACATGGTCTGTCACACAAAGTCTACAGAAGTAGAATATAACAAATATTCTAAGGAATGTGAAGAATTAATTAATATATCTTTTTCAGATAGAGCTAACTTTGGTGACATCCTTACTGAATCCGAAAGAAAAATAACTTTCCAACTGGGCCCATTTAAGCCTCAAGGACCATTTCAGAAGGATCCAGTATCAAACCGATGCTTTTCACATTATCATTGTTCATATTTGAGCAACGCCGGTATAAAAATATTAAGAACATGGTTGTGTTATTCAGTTATTTTAAACAAGCCATATCGCCACTTCTGTTGGTTGTTAGCAGATCGTCAAGGCAAATCGTATTCCTCAACATGGGTTAATGGTGTTTCCGTTCGAAGCATTTTACATAAACTATTACTTGATCATGAAAATTCACTTCAGCCTATTAATTCGGCTCTGTCTTATAACAATTGGCTTCAAGGAAATACGATTGACATTCAATTAGATAGTAAAATCAATAGTAAATTTACTTTTTGGCGAAACGTATTGCATCGAATAATTAATGTTATTATTACTTTAGTGGCTTGCAATTTACCTTTAAGAGGCCACGATTCCATATCCGGAAATTTCATATCAATTGTACACTTGCTATATAATTATAATGCTGTTTTAAAGGAATTTCTCTTGAAGCCAAAGGGGGAAATAAATTATTTAAGCCCCACTATTCAAAATGAAATAATTAATTTGCTTGGAACCAAAGTTAGAGAAAATATTGTAGTTAAAAAAAGCCCCATTTCAGGCAATTATTACGAATACTACACAAGATCTTTTAAAAACTGATCATCTTTCTTTAGTGTTTCGATATGTTAAGATAAAAGAAAAGGATGATGTACCTATAGGAGTTACAATCCGCGAGTTCTTTGCGGGATTTATGTCAGTAGCCGATTGCACTGACAAGGAATTAAAACTGAAATTTTAAATGCAATCGAAAAATATGGAATTGATTTGTCTAAATGTAAGGTGCAGGGTTATGATGGAGCAAATGTTATGTTGGTGGCATATGGAGGGTTACAAACCCCCTTATAAAAGAGCATGCACCAAATGCCAACTATGTTCATTGTGCAGCACATTCATTAAATTTAATTTTAAATGATGCTACAAAACACATTCCCAAAGTGTCACAAGTTGTCGATTACTTAGAAAAAATATATACTTTTTTTGGCAATATTAATTAATGGTTCTTTCAAAAAATAAATAATAATCCTTAAAAAGGTGTGTCCTACTAGATGGTCATCAAGAAATGACGTTTTATTTGGTATTTGAAAAAATTTCACTCTAATAATGAAAACTTTAAGTAAACTAAGTTTAATTTCAACTAAAAAAGACGAATGTAAGAATATAATTACTATATTAGAGAGCTATGATTTTATAGTGTTTGTAACCTTTTTTTCTTGTTTATTTAAAATCATAGACCCCAGTTCTAAAGCCTTACAGCGTGAAAAAAATGACCTACAAAATGCTAGTATTCTGCTGAATAATCTTCTGAAAGAACTGGTAGCAATTAGAAACCAAAATTCATTCAGTTCTTTATTAAACGAGTCTGAAGTTCTAGCTAAGGGTTGGGGCGTAACACATTTCTTAAAAATGAAAGACCAAAGCGTACAAAGCGCTTTTTTGACTAGTTAGCAGAAGATCAAAGAGTTTCAGACCCGGAATTGTCTTTCAAACTTAATGTAAATTATTGCTTTCTAGATGTGTTGATATCCCAAACTCGACAAAGATTTCGGAGTCTACGTGTTCTGAGTAATATTTTCAAAATTTTACAGCCAGCTAAACTCTTATCCTTTTCAAATAAAGAAATAAAAGAGCAGACCACAAAATTAGCTAATGAATACAATAAGGACTAAACACCCGGTATCTATGAACAATTAATTTCTTTATATAAAGTTGTTTAAAATCCGAAATTCAGAAAATCCATTCAATCAAAGAGCTTGCAGAATTACTATTAATTAATTTCAATAAGCTCGCTTCCAGTTTTCTAGATATCATAAAAACACGCCTGCTATTTTTAACTCTTCTAGTTACAAGTGTAACAGCTGAAAGAAGCTTCTCTAATCTAAAAATTATTAAAAACTTTTTTAGAACTTCTATAGGGCAAGGCCGGCTATCAGACTTAGCAATATTGTCGACAGAAACTGAAGAACTAGAAAAACTAAAATCCTCTTCTTCTATGGATATTATCATAAATATATTTGTAGAAAAAAAAATCGAGAAAAGGACCTATTAAACATAAAAGTACCTCATTCTCTTAATTAATAATTTTTTACTTATATAAATGTGTAATTATTTCAACACTTTCAAATAAATTTGGTTTATGTGATAATTTTTATTTATTCTTAAAAAACGGGACCCCGATTGAATTTTGATACGGGGCCCACTCAGGCCTAGCTACGCTAGTGAAGGTGCGATCAAAATTATGATTCAAAATTGGGTCGCAAATATGGAAAGTTTGAGAAGCACTCTTCTAATCGCTAAACTCATAATTAAAGTCTGTGTTCCAAATTCTCTTGTTGGATTTGTGGAATGTAACATCATTAATTGCTTTTTTTACCAAAACAGCTGATAATTGATTCAGAGGTCTCACCGCATTAAATAATTTCTCACAAACTCTCCGATTCAAAAAGTGCACCTTTATATCTAATGCTGATGTGTGTATACTATCAGAATATTGAACTAATTTTAGTGAAAAATATAATTGACTTAACATATTCTTTTGTGCATTAAATATTTCAAACTTAACTCTTCCAGATTTCCTTTAGTAGGCATTTTGCAAATCAGGCCGTATCGACGCACTGATGCTGGATGCCAATGGGTATTCCAGATTCTAAAAAATAACGCATTTAAGATTAATTCATCAATGAATAAATGATAGTTTAAAAAACTAAAAATGCATGCTTTTATTGTAAATCGAACTAAAAAATGAAAAATAAATTATAGTTTAAGAAAACTAAAAAATACACTTTTATGTTTAATAGAACTAAAAAGTAAAAAACATAATTCTTAATATGAGAATAAAATGATGAAAACGAGTAAATTAATGTCATTGGGGTAAAAGCGTGGGTGCTTTGTACTACATTTTTACACTAACTCAGCATTTCGGAATAGAACTTTTAAGAAATTATAACAATTGATATAGAGCACCCCACGTTTTTACCCCAATAGCTTTAATTTTCTCGTTAATCATTTTATTCTTATATTAAGAATTATTTTTTTAACTTTTTAGTTCGATTAAACATAAAAGCGTGTTTTTTAGTTTTTTTAAAAACTATAATTTATTTTAATGTAAACCTTCGCATAAAAGTAGTCTGTACTCCACTGGATGACAATGGAGTAAGTATTAGTGAAATTATTGTAAAAAACGCTCCTGGGACTCAGGGGGTTGGTGACAGTTTCAAGCCCAAAACGTCCACAAACTCTGGGGTTCCAACAACGAATCACTTAGATAAAGCTAAGAAACATCAGTCATCTTAGGTAAAGATGAAATAATAACAATATACAAATAAAAAAAACTCTGATAGAAACTGCATTGAAAGAGAGGACAAACCCCAGAAGAGCTTTTTGAGTAGTTTTATTCCAATCAAACTTTTATCGCATAGTAACAGACAGTGTGATATATTACAGATGTAAGAAACGAACATGATTTCATGGTCACAGCTAATGACATACATTTTTTCCCTAGAAATATGCTTTTAACTGCTTATCATTCAAATACTTGTGAATTAACTATTGGTCAGTTTGCTGAAGACCTGTGCTCTTTACCCTTGTGAAAAATGCCATGTCACTAAACCGCGTTTCTTAAAAATGGATATCTTTCTTTACACATTGTGCACAGTGAAACTATAAGGCAGCATTCCAAGGTTAACATGATTATTGAGCCACAGGAATTATAATAAAAAATCGGGTAAACCATGAGTGTACTTCATGAACACCTTAAGTCTATGTGGAAGAAAGGAAGAGGCACATCTGATTTTGCATTGACAAGAATTCCAATACTTTCTTGTTGTGATGGAATGATTGTTGTACTGTCACTGTTGTCTTCACAACCTCTTCAAGTCAGTAGAATCTCCACGTCTAGTATCTTTTGTATGTTTAATCGAATAAAAGCTAGAACTTCAGTTGGAGGTAATCTTTGTCACATGTTCCATCACACTTGCGATAATAAAGGGTGTTTTTTTAGAGGTATAGAACTTTAAATTGCAATAAAACAACGATGTATTATTCGATTGACAGGAATTTTTTTTATTCGAAAGATAATCTTGTGGCATTACATTTTATATATGATCAAGCAAGGCGTAGATTCGTCGAATGGGCCCAAAACGAGATTACCGTTGTTCCCGATTTTCATAAGCGAATTTTGTTTAGCGATGAAGCGCACTTCTGGTTGAATGGCTAGATCAACAAACAAAACTGCCGCATTTGGAATGAAGCTAATCTACAAGTGTATGTCGAAACACCGTTACATCCAGAAAAACTGACTGTTTGGTGCGCTTTATGGGCTGGTGGAGTCCTTCTTCAAAAACGATGAAGGCCACAACGTTACAGTCAATGGTGATCGGTATAGAGCCATGATTACTAACTTTTTCATTCCTGAATTGAACAATCATGATGTCCAGGAGCTGTGGTTCCAACAAGACGGCGCAACATGTCACACAGCTCGTACCACAATCGATTTATTGAAAGACACGTTTGGTGACCGCCTAATTTCACGTTTTGGACCTGTGAATTGGCCTCCAAGATCTTGAGATTTAACACCGCTAGACTATTTTCTGTGGGGCTATGTAAAGTCATTGGTCTATGCGGATAAGCCACAAACGCTTGACCATTTGGAAGACAACATTCGCCGTGTTATGGCCGATATACGGCCACAAATGTTGGAAAAAGTCATCGAAAATTGACGTCCAGATTGGACTACATCCGAGCCAGCCGTGGCGGTCATATGCCAGAAATCATATTTAAAATGTAATGCCACAAGATTATCTTTCGAATAAAAAAAAAAAATTCATGTCAATCGAATAATACATCGTTGTTTTATTGCAATTTAAAGTTCTATACCTCTAAAAAAACACTCTTTATATCAATGGAATTAGAATCTGTTTGTTCTTATGTTCATTTATAGTATTATAAAATTTTATCATATTGAGTGATAAAAGGGTATGAATCTATAAGTGCAATCACATTACCTTACTATATATTTTCAAATATCAATTTATTTTCGCATTTTACTCTTTTATAAGTTTGGAATTGCAAATACTTTTCTTTTTACTACTGCTTATATGTTGCAGAAATCAAAGAGGATAATTAGGTCTCTTTAATCTAGTAGGAATGAAGTTTACCAGAAAAATTCTGTTTTAAAAAGGTTTAAACGAATTTTGTTGGTGATATTGCTTTCTTATGATTACATTAAAATTTGGACAAAGTACCACATTCCAGCCTTCTTTTGGAAACTCATTATGATGTTGAATTAGCTATGTAAATGTTTAAATGAATGTAAATTTCTTTAAATCCGGTAGAGAATGTCTTACTATAAGACATTCTCTGCAACTCTTCCCTTATCAACATTAAATAATAATACTTGTCTTTTGAGAGTAAAATATTGTCGGCCTAGTTATCTGAATGCGTAACTCCTTCTGGGGTGCTAATTTGATGTATAAGTGCTACGCGCCAATTGTTGTTTATGTTCACCAAGATGGGCGCAAACATTACAATATGGTTACCTTGGTATTTTTATAGTGTGGTAATGTGGTTGTCATGAGGATAACGTATATTCGAGTTAATTTTTATTGTTTTTTTTTTCAGTGGTAATCCTATTAATTTTAGATTATTTTAATTCGATTTCTTTAAAAATGTAACCATTTGCATTGCTTTTGTTCTTCAAGTTACTATTTCAATCTTCTGTAGTATTTTGTGTTGTTTTCGAATATGGATATTTCTAATAGGATTGGTGAGTACCAGGATATATTTTTAAAAGAATGAGTGCTGTGCTTTTAATTATTGCTATAAATCGCACTTTTCCACTTTATTTTACCTTTGAATAATGCTTTTTTAAACGTTCTTTGTTCGATGAAATTCATTGAAGGAACTCGCGGTTTTTTAATATTGTAAGTTATCAGCACTTATTAATTGATATTCATTATTAATTTTAATACATATTATGTTATTATTTTATTTATAATATAATATAATTATTATATATAATAATTGTTTTTATATTATTTATTTATAATAATTAATTTTTTATCTTTCTTTTTATAATTATTAATGTATTTATGAATATTATTATGTAAAAATTTTATGAATACTATCATATGTCATAATTACTATTACATTATATTATATGATAATAATAAACTACATAATATTATTATATTATTACATATAATTTTTATTATATTATATTAATATTCGCTATTTATTAATATTGGTAATTTTTAATCTATTCCTATATTTTTTATTTGAAATATATTTCAAAACAGTTCTTTACAATTATTTTCCTGACGTTTTGTCACCCCTATGCCGCCATTTTGGATTCCACGTAACTCGACAACAACCGCTGCTTGGCGCGTAGCACTCCTATATAAAATTTAGTTCCTTTGTGCAGTTACGCATTCTGATAATTAGGCCAATGATATAATGCCATAACTCCTGAAAAACTTATTTTATTCAAATATATTGTATGTAGACTGTCATAAATGTGGTTTTGGTTTTAGAGGAATGCCTTTGTGAAACCTTTTGATAAATTATTTTCATTTCGGTACTTAAAATATAAATAAACGCACTTTTACTTTGATTAAAATATTTTTTTTATCTCACAGAAATTCAAATTATATAACCATTGAACAAAGATTGGCTCAAAAAGGTTCTTTTTCTTTAAAACAAATGAGAAATTTTATGTACAATTCCTGTGTTGTGTATTCTACAAATATTATTGCGAGGTTTTTGTTTTTTAAAGTAATATGATTATGGATCCAAAATGACAGTGAGTAGGTAATTAACCTCATAATAAAGACTTCTGCATTTATTATAAATGGTGTTTACTTTTGGAGTAATAACTTAATATATATATAGTTCATTTTATTTAATCTTTCATTAAAAATATCTGGGTAATGAAAATGAATAAAGTTTATAAATTGTAAAAACACCAAATCCAAATCTTGAGCTTTTTTTTTTTGTTTTTTGAATCAATATAAAAATTACGTATTTTTAAAATAGAAAATAAATTAAAGTAGTAATAATTGTACTTCAAATACTAATCATTTTTATGCTAAGGACAAATGGAGTTAGATTTTCTTAGTTTTCTTGAACTGTTTTTATATTTTATAACATTTTATATATTTATAAGTGAACGTTTTCTTTTTAGGACTTTTTATGAAGGATTCAAAAATACAAAAATATGTGAAGAAATTCCTAACTTTTTCAAGTACAGCGATTATACTGTCTGGGAAAAAGTTGTCATTGCAATGAATTCACTACATCATATTTGTTTGAATGATTTTAAAAAGAAACATGTAATTGATTCTATTGAAAGACTTACGTATCTATGTAATCCAAATGTTAAATTAATTTTTTTATACCCTAATGACTTAGAAATACAAAGGAATATTTGTAATGCTGTTCAAACTTTACTTAACAATATTATGTTGACAAAATTTTTAATAAAGAATGAACTTTAACATTTTGTTTGAGACATGCGAACCAAAATCTTTTGGTTATCACACTTGTTACAGAAGGTAAATTGTGTAAAATAACTTGATGTACAATTTTAAAATATGGTACAAATATGTATATTTAAAATTAATTAAATTTAAGTAAAAAAAAACTTTTTTGTAGGATCAGATCATTTTTTAAAAATTTTAAAATAATATTTTATAAATTTTAAATGAAAGGTAAATAAGAGTATGTAACTACTTTAAAAAACTAGTAACTACTGGAAAAAATTTTCTGTAGGATCAGATCATTTTTTTTAAATTTTAAAATAATATTTTATAAATTTTAAATGAAAGGTAATAATAAGAGTATGTAACTACTTACTATTAATATTTTTTATATTAATATTTTTACTGATTTAAGTATAGTGTAAATGCCACATTTGAACTCGTATGTGTAGAAATATACATTTACAATGGGTAATGGAAAACTATCTATACTACATTTTAGATTTTCAATCTCAAATCTTTTGAAAGAAACAAAATACATTAATAGAGTCCGTTTTTGACTAGATAAATATAGGGAAAGCATGGTAGAGATTCCCAAGCTTCGTAAGACTAGAACCTCAGATTTTATAGTACACTTATAGACAAAAAACTTAGCGCACCAAGAAGGAGTCGTCAAAAGGAAACGAAATTTTACGTACGTAATGACTACTTTGATATGATTAGAAAATTAAAGAAAAAAGATAATTTATTCCAGAGAAAAAAAGCAAAAGAACGGAGGATTTAATACCCTGTTGAACCCCTCTAGCGTGAATGCAAGAAACGATACAAGTTCTGTATGATGTCTTGAGACATTTCATTCCATATTTGCAGTAACCTTGCATCTAGTTCGTTTAAACTCGTGGGATGCCCAACTCGCCGTTCCAAACGATACCAGATATGCTCGATTGGAGACAAACCTGGGAATCGGGCATGCCAAGGAAGGGTAGTAACAGTGCGGAGATAGTCTTGTTATATCCTTGTCGTGTGAGGCCGAGCATTGTCTTGTTAAAAAATGGCTCCTGGGAGCTGTTGCATGAGTGGCAACACATGTGGTTAAATGATGTAATGGACATAACGTTGGGTTGTCATGGTGCCACGGATCAATACTAGGGGTGACTGCGTATTGTAGGCAATGTCATCCCATATCATCACACCAGCTGTGGGAGCGGTGTGTCACTGTAAAGCAAAGGCAGAATTGAGGCGTTCACCACGGGGTCTCCACACACGAACAGATTGTCATCACTGCTGAGATTGAATCTGGATTCGTCGCTAAAGACGGCCTAGTTCCATTCCGCTGCAGTCCAGTTTCCTCGTGCGCGGCACCACTCCAAACGGAGGCGTCGGTGGTTAAGCGTCAAGGGCAGCACACGTAATGGCCGCCGCGATTCCAAATGTCCTTCAGCTTGGCGTCTTCGTAAGGTTCGAGAAGACACAGGAGCCCCTAATGAAGGTGCTACCTGTGCCTGGATGGCGGCCGATGAAGCAGTTGGCTGTGCGCGTGCATTACTTACGATGTGGCGGTCTTCTCAACGACTGGTCTGTCGAGGACGGTCTTCGTGGAGGAGGACCTGAGCTTGGTCTTCGTGTAAATGACATCTCTCAGATCCACTGGTCCCAATACCTCCTCACAATGCAATCAGAGTGGCCTAATTGACGAGCTACTCGCCTAGCTGACCACCCAGCTTCCATCATACCGATACTTCCCCCCATCTCAAATTGCGACAGCTGCTCATATTGTCTGTGACTGGCTCAAGCGTCTTTTCATTAACATGTTCTTTGGGGCCAGAATTAATGGCAATTTTTTTCCAACCAAACCTAAGAAGTGAAGCGTGAAGGAAAGATGCAAATTAGGAAGCTTTTAAATATCAGAAGTTAGAGTAATCTAGGTGACAATTTGAGGAAAGTTATGATAACCAATGATTCAAGTGTGAAGAGGTTTTGGAAATATTAAGTGACAGCTAACAGAATATATTCGGGACAGAGTGCCATTAGGTCAAGGTGCATACCATTGCACTCCAGTAAATACGCAACTTCCGGTAAGATTGGATCGGTCGATCGACATTAAGGTAGGAGTGACTATTTAATATTAGAATCTGTGATAGTATTGAAATTGAGTTAAGGCGAGTTAGTTATTGATAGTGGTCCGGGTTCCGTTATTTCGGTAATATATATATATATATATATATATATATATATATATATATTGTGTGTGTTTAGCCACCGTAGAGATTCTCTCACATATATTATTATTATCTAATCTGTTAGATGTTTAAGTTTTAAGATCGTAATAAAGTCAAATTAAGATCATGGCAGCTTTTAGTTCTTCTGTTATTCATACACCTCTAGCTCACGCTGATAATCAAAGAGAAGGGAAAGGGAACTTGAGGGTGGCACCCAACGAAACTTAATTTATATGACCCCGAGGTAAGAAGCGTGAACGGGTTTAGTGTTTTTCCAGAAGTGTACTTTTCCGGGTCCGACAACGTAAACGAATTCTTAGAGGGTATTGACATTAGGTATTCTTGAGGGTATTAGGTATATTGACGATCAAATACGATTACTAGAGATACCCAGTGATTTGTCATGTGTTTATTTAAAAGGTCATCTCCTGGGAGGGCCTAAGATTTGTTTCAGATGTTCGGGTCAGCGTTAGTGCAACATACCGCCACGGATTTTGCGCAGTTAAAAGCAGACTTGTCAAAAGCAATCCTTGCCTTACGCTATAAGAAAGATTTAGAAATTAAGTTCTATGCTTCCCAGCAGAGAATGGACCAGGAGCCAACGGATTTTGTATACGATTTATTAAAACTAAATAAAAAACTAGAACTGGGGATGTCAGAGGAAGCTTTGGTAGGTCATATTTTCGTTAGACTCGAACCACAAGTCCAACATTATGTGGAGGTTCGAAATCCACAAAACACGGTCCAACTGTTGGAAGTCTTCTCCAAGTTTGAGGAAAGATATTCATGCAAAGCAATACGGGGTTTTGGGAACAGTGATAATGTTGAAAAACGAGGTTGGAATGAGCGTAGGATGTCTAATGCTGATGATAGTCGAAGAAATTGAAAATATTCGGAAGTTATGCGTAGACCGAGTAATGGCAGAAATGATTGTAGGGCTAACTACGAAAATGGCCGTCAATGAAATCAGTAGTTCGACAGCAGGAATAGATTTCAGAAGGATGATCGAAGATTTAACGATAGGGGATACCAGTTTAGAAATGGGGGTTAAAAGGACGAATTTAGTAGAGGGGACCGCAGATATAGAGGTTCGAGTGAGAATTTTAGTCAAGGCGATATGAGACAAAGGGGACGATTGAATGTTTTGAAAGTTAGTGATCTTCAAATTAAACAGACTCAGTCGGCAGATGAGGGAACAATTAACTTTGTGCGATATGCATGCCCCCAGTGGAACTCCCATATGTTCCTATTTTGTTAAATGATACTTTTACGAAAGCGTTTTGGGACACTGACGTGGAGAAGTCATTTATATCGGAGGAGACTTACCGAAAATATTTTTTTTTATAAGCAAGTAAAAATATCAAGTGATCACGGCATAGGGAGCTAAATGTAGGAATTGTGGAATTGAATGTTCGAATTAGGGAGATTGAAAAGCCTTAGTTCTTTCATGTGTTGGCAGATTTAGAATACCCATGTATTCTCGGGGTGGATTTTAGAAGTGGATCAAAGATTATTTTGGTCTTTCATCGGAAGTCGTTGGCGATTCCCGATTCGCAAATTGATACAGTAATTAAAACGATTGAGAAAGGGGAAAAGTAGAAATAGATCTTTCTAAGACAAGGTTGGAGGAAAAACAGAAACAGGAGTTGCGAGATTTGTTTAATAGTTTTATATCATGACATTGACACAGGATATAAGCCACCTGTTCTTTCTCGTCCGTATCGTTATGAAAGGGTAAAACAAGCGATACTCGATTATCATGTAGACAAAATGTTGAAAGAGGGAACAATAATTCCGATTCAATCTCCGTACGCGTCACCAGTTGTGTTATGTAGAAAAAATAATGGGTTACCACTGGATAATCCTTAAGCATATAGATTTGCTTTCCATTATCGGAAACATAATGCTATTACAAAGTATATATCCTCGTTATCCCCTTACTCTTAATAGATGATTTAATAATGAATATACCCCATACGACGATTATGTCGGCTCTTGATCTCAAATCTGGGTATTTTCAACTGGCATTAAACCCCAGTGATATAGCTAAGACAGCGTTTGTCACAAAGAATAGCACCTACGCATTTCGGCGTATGCCATTTGTCTTATCAGGGGCGGCTCCCAATTTTCAGAAGGCAATAGATATAATTTTAAAACCGGTGATAGGGAAGTTTGTGAATGTTTACATGGACGCCGTTATCATATCGTCTCCATCGTTCACTCACCATATTAAACATCTAAGGGAAGTTTTTTGATTATTACAAGATGCAGGTTTAACATTAAACAAAGATAAGTGCAAAATTGTTTGTGATGAATTGAAATATTTAGGTTTAAATATTAATAAGGAGGGAATTAAAACGGATGAGACAAAAGTTCGAGCTATATTTGAGATGAAACCACCAAGAAATTCTAAAGAGGTGTCCAAATTTTTAGGTATGTCCCAGTAGTACGCGAAATTTATTAAAAATTATGCTCATCTTTGCGAGCTCCTATATAACCTTAAACGAAAATTAAAGAAATTTTTTTGTTGGTCAATAAAGGCGCAGAAAGCATTCGACGTGGTCAAGACGACCATAACGAAAGTGCCAGTTTTAAAGTTGTGGATTTCAAAGCCTTTCGAGTTATTTACGGATGCAAGTTCAATAGGCGTAGAAGTGGTTCTAAATCAGTAGCAGAGACCAGTTGTGATTGCTTCTCGCACGCTTAGTATTGCGGAGAGGAATTACACTGTAACAGAGAGGGAGTATTTATCAGTAGTTTGGGCTCTGAATAAATTCAGAACGTATTTAGGTTCACTGCCGATTAAAGTTATTACGGATCACGCTGTATTGATGTGTTTAACACATGGTAAAAATTTGTGAAGTAGAATGATCCGATGGGTATTAAAATTAGCAGAATTTAATGTAGAATGGGAACATCTAACTGGAACTGAAAATGAGATTGCTGACGTTTTGTCGAGGGGAACCCGGTTGAAAGTTTAATAGAAGAGAAAGTTTTAATTGTGCAACAATCAGGGATTTGGTACTTTCGTCACGAGAAGAATTAATTGAAGAGCTAAGAAAAGACCCGGAATTAGGTCCTATCTATAGATATCTAGAAAACCCAGAAGAACAGTTAATGCGACAATAAGTGATAATTGGTCCCGAGATTTCAGGTTAATAGAAGGCTTGTTATTTTATGAGAAATATGAAACACTATTAGGTGAAAGGCGAGTATACATTCTAAAGAGAATTTCACGACAAGCCCATAGAAGGTCATTTTGGACGCTTTAAGACTTACCATAAAATAAAGGATGTTTTTTATTTCCCGTATATGAGAAAATTTATTGATCAATATGTCTCTACATGCCACATGTGCCGTTAATTATTATAAAAACGCGTTACCAGCTGGTCGATTAATTCCGATTGTATCAAATTATCCAAATGAAATAGTTACGTTAGATTTGTTAGGTCCTTACCATGCATCGAAAGTGAGACGAACCCCATATGCATTAGTAATTACGGATCATTTCAGAAAGTGGGCTGAAATCATACCCCTTAAAAAGGCCTCGGCTCGAGTAATAGCGGATAATTTTTTTGTTAATTATATATCGCATTTTGGAACTCCAGTAAAACTAATAATTGATAATGGTCCCCAATTTATGTCCGATATTTTTGAACATTTAAGTGATAGATTAGGCATAAGGCATGTGAAGACTGTTCTATATAGACCTCAGTCAAATAGAACCGAACGCGTGAATCGCGATCTGCTGCAAATGATTGCAAATTATGTGAATGATCAACATGATACATGGGACCAGTTCTTACGTGAGTTTGCTTATGCTATTCGTACAACAGTGAATGAAACGACGGAAAAACCCCTGCAGAATTATTTTTAAGTCGAAAGTTGATTACCCCATTTCAGAATTTAGTGATGGTATCGGACGGAACTTAATTTGCACTAAGAGGGAGATTGAGAGATTGTTTGATGAAGCTAGACGAAACATAAAGGCTAAGCATGGAAAATGGGGGAAATATTATAATAGGCGCAGGCTTGATGTGCAGATTAAGGTGAATGACTGGGTCTTGATAAAAACGCCTCCTTTAAGTTCAGCAACAAAGAAAGTGGTAGCTATATTTAAACCAAAATTTGAAGGTCCTAATAGAGTGTTAGAAGTAAAAAATAATAATATAGTGATATGGAGGTCGAGTAAAAGGTTAAAGGTCAATGTCGATCAAGTTAGAATATATCGTCAAAGGAAATGTGACGAGATGGAGATAAGAGCTGGTAGTTCGAATAGCAATAGTTCACGCCATAAATGGAGTAGTTTTGAAAGGGTACAACGGAGATCAAATGATAGTATGGTAGGAAGAAGGGGTCAGGTGTAAAGCGTGAGTTGGAGGGAAAAGGGATAAGTTTTTGAAGATAGATCAGGGTGAGAGACACACAGGTAAGACCTATAAGCGTGGACCACTTATCAGATAACCACCTGGCTGTTGGTCTGTACCCAGTAGAAAGCTTAAAAGGAGAAAGAAAGAGACTATTGGGTATAAACGATTACGTGACTCTGGGTCTGGAGGACCAGAGAGGAAGCAAAGGGAGGGACAAAAACATGAGGGTGAAAAAAGACAGTTAACTGTATCAAGTAGTAATGAATTACAATGCCCTCGGAAAAGATATAGAGGAGATGAAATAGTGATGCCCAGCACAAGTGGGTACAACCTCAAACCAAGAAAAGGAACAGAAGTGGAGTCCTGACCAACCATTGTGAGGAAAACACAACAAGGAGTACCAGTTCGAGCCAGGAACAGCCGAGAAAAGCACTACAATCCCTACATCGAAGAGCAAGCAAGATCAGTCAGCAAGAATACCAGAAGAAGAGGTACTCAACAACAAAATGGTCAGGAAAGGAAAGGATGGGCGAATACCAACCGATCAATCTCCCTGGAGGTCCTATTAGGAGACGTCAATTACAAGTCATACGAATCAGGTTGCATCGTTTCATTTTATATTCTTTCGAACAAGTGGTCGTAAAAATTATTGCAGAGAAGCAAGTCAGAGTTGTGTATTTAAAATTTATATCGCCAAGCAAAAGTTGACAAAACAATGAGTGCATTTTTCTAGAAGATTAAAAATGTTCTTTTGACTTGTAATTCCCAAAATTATGGAGAAAACAATTGTAAATATGCATTTGCTTATTTCTATGTATGACTTCGCTGATATGCGACAATTCCTTTGGTTGTTTGTTTTAATGATTTATTGAAAAATGTTTGTAATTGTATAGTGTATATATATTATTATTATATTGTTTATATTAACTTTAGAAGTGTTCTGCACGTAAAATCCCGTCATTGTAAAGATGCTTCGAAAATGCACTGCACGTATAAATTTGCCTTCAAGTAACATTCTCAAACGCGGTTGAGCCGTATTTTTCTGAAATCCTTTCCCCCTTTTAAAGGTTTAACATCTTGAAAGATAATTAGGGACGGTGGAAGCCACACAGCAGGACACTGATAGGAAGTTTTATGGCTCGCAGGGAACGCCGCGTTCTGACCCTGGAGCAATCATAAAATATCGGGGAAGTATTTCTTTAGACCCCAGGAAGTGTTTGTTTGTTAGCTTGTATTTTAAAAGTTTTGAAAAGTCCCAGCGCATAAGTAAAATGTTTTATATAATTCCCGTTTGGTTTCATATTAATTTGAAACTGTACCAAGTTGGGGCGTGTCAGGGCAATCTGCTATTTTATATAGTGAGGCAAATTACCTTTTTAAGTATATTCTTTCGCTTCATTTTTCTTATCTTAATCAATGCTTTCAGTTTTTGAAACATGATTATTTCATTAAAAGATGTCAAAAAAAGAAAAAAAACTAATAAAAAACCGAACACTTTAAAATTTGAAACCTTTTAAACTTTCCAACTACTAAAAATGAATAAATTTAAACTTCATTAAATAATTTGAAACATTTTTTTACACTTTGATAAAAATAATGAGAGAAAAAAAACTAATTCAGATCTATTATATATATTTTTTTTAAGATTTCAAAGCCAGTTGTTCAGGGAAGTTTACGTACTGTACCTAGTTATATATTGTTAAAAAACACCAAAGAGAACATGAATGAAGATTTTCCCACATTTTTTTTATAACTTGAATGTTTGAATAAATGGTAATCAAAAATATACGGAAACATTTACAGTAGACATTTATGCATATAAATAAACATAAAGATCAATTTTTTAAATTTGAGCTATTCAAAAACATTAAAATTATTATTCAAAAATATCTATTTGTGCGAAATACCTCAACATTTATCTTTTTTTAGAGGCTAACTGAATAAGTAATTAAAATCTGGATATTTTTTGAAATCTTGACCATATAAAGCTAGAAATTTTATGTTACAAATTTCATTTGAAATTTCGGAAAAAAAAACGTATCGCGCAGTTAATAATTATTTATCATAAGTTTTAGCAATTCTTTGAGAATAATATAAATCTCAAATTTTATTATATAGCATCTTTAGTATTTTTTAATATATTTCGAAAATTTCATACAATTCGGTTAAAAACTGCATGTTAAGAGCAAAAAATATGCTAAAAAAATTGATGAATATACAATAAATTTTTACATAGAAGCAAAGATGAGAAGCTAAACCGTAGGAATGAAAAATTAGGAGTATATCTGAAGTAGTTTTCGAAATATTTGTTTTAAAGTTCAGAAAATTTCTGTGCCTTATGTTATACTTAATAGTAATTAAATGGTTAAAATAATATGTTAATAATAGTCATGTAATCGTTTGATGACACATTCATATACTATTAAAAATTATAATGGTCATTGATGCGAATGTCAAGAATTTTATGCTATTTTAAACTCAGACATTAACATATTGATGTAGAAAATATAAAACGACCATCTAAAATACATGGAAAATGCAGTCTGCTATAAAATGATCTTGACAAACAAAATACGGCATTTTCACTTACTATGGCAAAGCCGGCTTAGTCAGGGGCGATCTGGAAAAACAAAGAGGGAACCGCAGTTTTGATCGATGCCGCTCTAGCTTTTAAAGTTCCCAGGAAAAATTATATATATATAAATTACAAATGCAAAAATAAATCTTGTAATTTTCCATACATTTTTATAACAACGAATTGTGGAATTGGCTTCCAATACATTGTTGTGTTTGACAATATGTAAGGTAACCAACCCTACTTTAGATAGATTTGTACTACTTTTTCGTAACCGTATTCCTTTTAAAATTAATTCGTGCAGCCGAAATACACCTTCTGTACTCTTAAAAATTTATGTAAACTATAACGGTTAATTTAAATTTATGCAACTTGTGAAATGTTCATATTTAACCATTTCCGTCTAAACAGTTTACATGAAAAAAAAAGTTTGGACTCCCTCATTCATTAGGGAATTATATAAGATTCTAACATTAAGTTTTATTTTTCCCCGAATAAGGTCGAGTGGTAGTGTATCGTGCTTCCACACCACAGGTCTGGGGTTCTATTAACGCGCCATCTGGTGGTTTCCGGTAATTTGCATATTCTTCAAGATGTGTGTGATAATTCTATAGATGAAATTTTTATTTTAGAGTTCAATTGCTGTGTGATTCTGAATTATCCTTAATTTATGGATATGAGTGTATATAAGATTCCAACACATTAAGTTTTTTTTTTATCGAATTGGGTCGAGTGGTAGTGTATCGTGCTTCCACACCACAGGTCTGGGTTCTATTAACGGGCTGGGCAAGGTCGACTCTGCCTTTCATACCCACTGCATTGGGTCGATAAATGAGTACCAAAAGCATGCTTGAGGTCTTAAACACTGAATGTCTTTCTTCAGACAGACCACCAAATCGGGACGTCTGTTTATGCACCTCAGCGCCCAATGGTCACGTATATTGGAATGGGCATAGTAGTTCCTGGCCCTCATGGTTTGTTGTGCCACTGAGTTTGAGTTTTAAGTTTGAGGATTGCCTCACTTTGAGTATACCCCTTAGATAAACATGTTTCCACGCATTTTGCAAATTAAACATTTTCCTTTCAATTACGTTTATTTCAGAAGGAACTTTGATTTTTCAAATGTATTTGCTTAATAACATGTATATTTGTGTATTATATTAAAATTTTGAACTATCCAAAATTACTTGTTTTTTGGTCCTCTAAAAGCTTTTAGGATTTTAGAACTGATCTTACTATCCATGTACGTTTTATATTAGTATATTTAAAAATGATAACGACATTTTTATAACTGTGTGAGTTTTTATGCCTCGTTTATAAATATAAAAAATTGCGTTCAGCTACAGTTTTTAAAATGTACTAAAATAAGTGGAGGAATAGGATACTTACATATTATGAATATTTTTGACTGCAGTAAGATATATTTATATTTCAGTTTCTTTACAATTTGAATAGAAGTTGTATGCCATTCTGCGAATATAGTTTGATATTGAATTTAAACTCATAGGCTGCTTAACAGTGAAGTGTTTTATTTTGATACCCGCCCAAACTAAAATAAGGCTCATTTGCAGTTGTATGATCAGCTTCAGTGATATTTAAATTTTCAAAAATAGTCTACACGTACGAAAATATTCTTTCAAAACCATACACCACATCTCTCATACTATGTCTTCCCTACAGCAGGCAATATTTGTGTATACTCAAAAAATTTAATACAGGATACATTTCCAAATTTTAAAATTGTTTTTAAATTTGGTATGGATACATTGTGGAGCTGTCGGTTAACTTCACTGAACAAAATTGTTTTAAGTGTACTGTTTTGAAAGACAAAATTAATTGGGGAGAACTTTTTCTCACAATAGAATTTGTAATGACTGAATTGTGTGAAAATGTAGTTATCGATGTGTGTCAACTTTCCTTGCAATAAAAGAAACAGAAAGATAAAAAATTAAACTTGAGTAGAAAATGGCTAGAAATACTGTCTCGCGCATTTGAAGAAGTATACCCCCATTAAAATTAAAAACTATTGACTGAATGTGTGTTATATCCATCACAAATGCCGATGTAGAAAAGATATTTTTATTTAATACAAGAAGTTCGAAAAGGAGAGCACTGGGAATGAAAATTTAGATCTTTTCCGAAAAATGTTCAGTTAACATAAAAATATCATTTATATGATTTAAATTTAAATAAATTAAAAGTATATTGAAATCCAATTTTATGTTATTTTAAATTAAAAACATAATTGAATAGAGAAAGATTGGTTTTATTTTATAAATATATAATCATCGTATGCATATCACCGTATGCACCATTTATTGTCTTATTGTTTTAAAAAAGAAATAGGGCCTTTACTCTTTTTACCTCATTACTTTTTAAAAAAACAGGAAAGTGAGCGCCTTTTCTTACTCTCATATTCAAAAATGAATACAGGGTGCTTTTTTTTCTGGTTCAAATCGCAATACTAAAATAATTTTTTTCATTTTTAAAAAATGACAGAAAAATAAATTTTTTTTTGAAGGAAATATAATTATTTTTCAACTTCTAACACGCCATTTATTTCATGTTTTTTACCCTTCATTTTGTTTTAATTTTACTGTGACTGAACATATCGGGAAAACGACCAAGTGGAACTACAAATTTAATACAAGATTGCCCAAGGCAACTTAAAAGCTAGCTGTAAACGATTGCTATCCTGGTTCTCACTGGACAAAGAGACCGAACTAAGTCATAAAATTGGAGAAAGGAATGAAGTACGTTGCATTTTTGAAGGAAATGGCAAAATAAGAGTACACGCTTTCGGAATAACTTTTCAGGAGGAAGCAAACCACCCGGAGGGTTAATGTACATCTGGTTTGGGGAAACGCGGTGTAAACAGTCTACTAACAATAACAATAACAGTGCTGCGCGATTTGAGGGGAAGTTTATCAGGAAAGCCAGATGAGGTGTATATGTGAAAATTAGTTGTAATTTAAAGCTGATACATAATGTATAAAAATTGTGAAATGTGATGGTATTATTTGAAAATTTGTTATTCCAAGTGACTTAAAGAGTTTTTATTTCAGGGTGACAGACCCTGAAATCTCGATAGAAAGCCAATTCTCAAAGTTTTCATTGTAAAGCCAACAGGATGGAAGTGAACTATACAGATAGAAGATTGTAATAGTTTTTAAGTAGCATTAAGTAGAATTAAGTTAGTTAAGGGGTGTGCGACCCTCGTTTTTCCAACTAAGACATGTATGGTTTGTTCCTGGGTCCGTTGCCTGGATGGGGCACGCCCATTTCTGTTGTAAAAGGGAGAATCTACCGTGATTAAAATACATAACTGTTAATGTTGGCCTAGTTAATTGAGTAAAATTTATTGTGGCTGTCAAGAGTTCAAATTAAGGAGGAATATTAAAAATTAAACTTAAGAGGAATAATGAAAATTAAAGTTTAAGTTGAGTATTGGAAATTAATGGTTAAAATGACTATTCGAAGTTAAAATTTAAATAGAGCATGGAAATTTAGAAGTTTAGAAAAATAAAATTTAGGCACGTAATTTCTCAAGGGCCATTAAGACTCTCGAATAAATCACGTTTTGCTTCTTAGAGAGGTTGTGAGGGGCTCACGCGTCTTTTCATTAACATGACCTTTGGATTCTTTGGGGCCAGAATTAATGGGAACTCTTTTCCAACCAAACCCAAGAAGTGAAGCGGGAAGGAAAGATGCAAATTAGGAAGCTTTTAAATTTTAGAAGTTAGAATAAGCTAGGTGGCAATTTGAGGAATATTATGATAATCAATGATTGAAGCGTGAAGAGGTTTTGGGAAGATTAAGTGACAGCTATTAGAAGTTATTCGGGACAGAGAGCCATTAGGTCAAGGTGCATACCATTACACTCCAGTAAATACGCAACTTCCAGTAAGATTGGATCGGTCGATCGACATTAAGGTAGGAGTGACTATTTAATATTAGGATCTGTGATAGTATTGGAATTGAGTTTAGGCGAGTTAGTTATGGATAATAGGTCCGGGTTACGTTATTTCGGTAATATATATATATGTGTGTGTGTGTGTGTGTGTATACATATATATATATATTGTGTGTTTAGCCGCCGTAGATTCTTTCTCACATATATTATTATCTTATCTGTTAGATGTTTAAGTTTTAAGGTCTTGATAAAGTCAAATTAAGATCATGGCAGCTTCTAGTTCTTCCGTCTTTCCTACACCTCTAGATCACGCTGATAATCAAGGAGAAGGGCACCCGAGGGGGGCGCCCTTACGTGTCTTCGAAAACGGCATAATGGCATGTCTACCTCAGCTCTTGCTTTGTAAACGATTCAGCACACTCAAACAAGCTTTGGTTACCTGTTTTATACTCCACGACGACGTTAAACGCCCTCAACCGGCTATACGTAATATACAATCATACTGCATTTCTTATCATTTGTGTATCTCCCCAACATGTACGTTCATGCCAAGTTTCGTTACGATCCCACATTTATTTCTTGGTGCGCTAATTTTTTGTCCATGAGTATACATTTGAGAAACAAAGTGCTCACCCACTTTTGCCAAACATTCCACTTAATTTATTACAGAGTGAAGTAGAACATCATTAAGCTGATCTAATTGAGGTTTTTCTGGTGAAACAAAATAACATATAATATTAACCTAAGTACACAGAACTAACTACTCTATACTTGTATTTTGATATAGGCCAAAGCAAAATGGTAAAATCATTGTGCAAGAGGAAATTTAAGATCAATACATTACATGGATAATATGTGTGAGGTACAAAAAAAAATTATTTTGAACATGAAGGTTTTGCATTTATTCATTAAGAATTTACTTTTAAATAGCTGTTCAGATTAGTAAGGCTTTTTATTGTAAATATTGTTAGCAAAAGAAAATCACAAGTAAGTAACGAATATTAAGTTTCACACATGCCTATATCATTTCCATTTGTTTAGAACAGGCCTGGCTAACTCAAATAGTTTCACAGGCTACTTTGATGACGCTTAACGTTACAGCGAGCCGCATTTTAGATATATATAAACATGTCTTTAAAATAATGTAATACAGATACAAAATTAATAAAACCTAATTATTATGTTTAAATGTAATTAACCCTCAGTCTTAATTAATGAATTTTTTTTTATCCTTTCTTTTACTTAATTTTTGTAAATCTATTTTGATGTTCGACGTTGCATATTGTAGTTGGTTTTATAAATTTCCATCTATTTATAAAGCACGTGATTAATTCTTTAAATTTTATCTCCAAAAAAAGTTTTTCGCAAACATATGGGGATCCAAAAGCACTTATACAACTATTAGTGCAAAACATCTTAAGTTGGAATATCTATCAGATGTAATGTAAGTACATTAAAAATTAATTTTTGATGTGAACGCAAAATCTGTTTCATTTCATTGTTACATTGTAGCTCAATTAACTCCATTTGCAGAGTTTTAAGAACGCTATTCCCGTCAACATGAAATATGCAACCTTTACTGCACTTTTCATTGTGAGTCCGTTTTTATTCGAAAAGCACAGCGCCGCAGGGTTTGTGACATGCACTGTCACGGTCAACGATACGCTTGCATGGTTTTGTTTAAATTGCTTAAGATAATTTGCAAATTATGTGTAATTTTACAAAAAAAGGCTTGCACAATGGATATTTATTATGTTGCCTAAGAATTATGCAAATATTCAGAGTCCAATTCCCCAAGCGTACAAGTGCGTTTTTGCAAAGCTCGGACGGTGGAGGAGATATAAACGCATGAAAGTTCAGCGATTTGTATGCTCGTACTTCTCCACGACATATGCCGTATTTCTCACAACAGTTGGATAAATTTTATAAGGTATCGGGGAAAATGATAGCAGCCACGTTCATGAATGAGATGACAGAATGAGATGAAAAATTGTCGATAGCTAGAGGCAAGCCAATCTCAAGCATGTGTGGCTTCAGAGCTCAATGTAACTCCCAGTGTCGTCTGCTGTTTGTAGAAACAATTTCAGGGCCCTGTATCCATGTGAAGGAGATCTTGGCAGGTCAACCAAGATCTACTACGACGAATGAGTATCGCTATTTAGCACTTAAGTTGCTGCAGCACAAGACTACGACAACTTCACAGCTGTCATGTGAGTTGTTTGCTGCTACGAATACGCAAATTTCACAGTCTACAGTTGCCCGACGGCTTCATGAAAGAGAGCTGCATTCCAAAAAGACAAACAAAACCGTTGTTTGCGTTGTATTTAACAAAGGATCCTTGACTGCTATAAAGTATGGAGAGAAGATCTCGGAGCCATGTTTTTGACATTTCAGAGGCGCAATTGGTCGTGAGGTCTTAATGGACATCAATGCCCGCCCACATAGGGCTTAATAGGTTGATGATTACCTGGAAAGATATATTCGCTGCATGTATTGGCCAACCAGATCTTCTGCGAAGTATGGTTTTTATAATTTTTATTATATTTTCAAATTTTTTAATAATTTTTTGCGTGCCGCTGTTACAACTCAGCCGTTGGCCACCCCTGGCCTAATCAATGTGTGAAATATGAATCGTTTCATACATTGCTGGATAGTTTTAAGCATTCTATACAATGCCTAGACATTCTATAGAATGCCAGATTTCAAACTAAAATATACCAAACCAAACTAATAAACCAAAACATAAATATATACAGATAGTTAGAACCTAAGATAACTATACTAAGTAGGAAAAGAAATAGACACAATAGTACTATAACAAACTCTTGGCCTTAGATACCAAGATTGCAGGTTTAAACGAGTTTTAGGGCTAGCCAACCTTCGCCTGTAGTTTGTCATACTATGTACCAAGAAGAAAGGAAAGAATAACATTTGGAAGAATATATATATATATATATATATATATATATATATATATATATATATATATATATATATATATATATACACTGGTGTGCAAAATTAAGGACGAAGTCGAAACATTAGCATATCAGCTGAACGAAGAGGCACAGCGGACAAAAAGACCAATCAGAAGATTAAGTAAGGTGATGTACGGTAGCACATGCGCAGATATGCAGGTAGACGTAATGGGGGAGTGTCTGAGTAGCATTAAGCATGTTGTCGGTGTAAGATTAGTATTTCTGGCAAAGAGATTGCACGCCGTATAGCAGTTAAAATCACACCGAGTTGCTGCCTCAGCGAGAAATGGCGAATAATCAATCTGTTAGACGACATCTGGATGCTTTTACCCGAGGTCGAATCATTGGGAAGTTGGAGGAAGGCCGCAGTGTGACAAGTGTGGCTGCAGAGTTCAGAATTGTTCACAGCATCGTTTCACGACTTTGGAGACAATTTCAAACTACAGGAATAGCTATCCGGGGTTCAGTAGTGGTCGTCCACGAGGAACCACACTCGCAGATGACCGGTACATTGTCTTACAGGCCAGAAGAAACAGGCGGCAAAAAAGCGGAGAAACCGCTAGACACACGACACAGGTGACTGGACGACCGATATCGCGTTTTATCGTGGCCAGAAGACTGCACGGTGGTGGTCTGTTTGCACGGCGCTCTCTGTGGTGTCGGGAACACTGGAATTGGAGAGACAATGAATGTGGACGAGTAATTTTACAGATGAGAACATATGTGCGCGCTTTTTAGAGGCACTATGGGTCTGCAGTTCCTTTTCATGGACGACAATGCACCATGCCATCGCACAGTAGCGCTTCCGAATAGCTCTTAGAGAGTGAGGATATTGAACACATGGATTGGCCGGCGTGATCTCTGGATCTCAATCCCACTTGCGAGCATGCCTTGGGATTTTCTAGGCAGACGCTCTGGGCAGCTCGTACCTTACCACCAGTAACGATTCGGGAGCTTTGATTGGCTCTGCAAGACAGATGGCAGCAATGCCTCAACAACTCATTGACACCCTCATTCTCAGCATGGGCAGACGCTGTGAAACCTGCCTAGCAGTCAGGGGGAGATCCATATCCTACTAAAGACCGGATGTTTCTTGCTGGACGCGCATTACAGGGATA
>BMAU01013771.1:0-26092 GCA_019973935.1 Trichonephila clavipes
TACTTCCTCGTGGCCGCGGTAGCCGAGTGGTATAGGCATCGGATCGTGGCTGGCTTTGTCACAGTTCGAGCCCAGTACCACTAAAGACCCGCCGTGTAGGGCAGCGATGCACGCTAAATCTGTCGAGAGCTGAAACGTCCTCCCGTTGGTGTGGTGTGGTAGTTAGGAGAGGGGGTGCCAGCTCAGGTGTCGTCCACGTCACTTGACCATGGTTCAAAATTACGTGGTCCGTCATGCCAGCCCTCGTGTAGCTGAACGGTGCGACGTTAATCTTCTTCTCACTCACCCACTACTTCCTCTTCAATATACCGGTTCTTCGCATCCGCCTCTTCTTCAGGCCACCGGAATCCTCGCCTCCTCTTCCGGGCTTTCGTACCGATCGCGAATTACTGCTCTGATCTCCTAGGCTTCGATGATCGCAATCGACTCAATTTTTTTTCTTAATTTTAAACTATTTTCTTCCCGGGGGGAGTGATGTGGTGCCATCACTATTACTTACTATTACTCTGCGAGTGGCGTCGCCACATTGTAAAATAGACTCGGTTATTATAACATTACTTCGTAGATAGACACTCACTCTTTTTTAACATGAACCTGTTTTTATGCATGTTGCTCGATGCTGGCTGTGAGTTTGATGAGTACGCTAATTATTTCAATTTTTATTGTTTTTGTATATATGTTTGTGTGTCCGGGATTCCTATACAACTTAACGAACTGTAAAATTTATTTTACTATTTTATGTTTTTTTTCACTTGTCTCCTGACGTATTCTCTCTTCGGGACTTGCAATGCATTCGCCTTGGGCTCTAACTTCCTTCTTAGAAGTTTGAGCAACCAATGGAGTCATTTCTTTCATCGCGCGTCAAGATTCCGATACTGATGGCGAAACAGTCGGCTCTCATTCGGCTGCAGCCCGAAAATCACCCGAGATCGTGGAACTTTTCAGAACGTGATTCAGATGACAGGACCAACTGGGAAGCTTACCCCACTCCAGCATGAAATTCTTCGGGCAGTCACTCCACATCTACTTTCAAGGTATGATATGGAGACTTCCGCTCGCAGGAGCACTTGCGCCTGGTTGTAGCTCCGCAATACGCCTTACCATGCTTGTCCGACGCTGCTTGCGCTTCGACTACATAGCGGATTGAGACTTACCCGCCATATATATCATATCATATATATATATCTCATCTTTATATATATATATATACTCTTTCTTATATATACTTATATATTACACTTTCTCTATGAAAATGGCGGGGACGATGAGAGAGAGGGCAAAAAAGTCTGTTCCATATTTAAACAGGAGGTGAGTGCTTTGTTAGAAGCTCATTCTTAATGAGTATATGATTCCAAAAGAGTAGTAAAAAAAAATCTTATAATTCTCTCGGCTAAGAGAATTATATTTAAATACTTTATGCATCCAATATTGAAATTTTGTGATTTAGAAGTGAGGAGCTTAATTAAGAAAAGCCAGCTCTGCCGAAATAGGTTAAAAACATTAAATTGTATCGTTCCTGCACCATAATGGAACAGTGAAATTGAAGTCGGTCATCTAAAGATTTATAAAGCAATTAGCAATATAATGAGAGATATCATGAAAAATTCTTGAGTTAGAAGCACCTATAAAAGAGGGCTCATGCTTTTAAAAAATGGCGCTATAAACATTTACATTCTGGCTTACAAAACTAAAGTGCTGCAATATGATCTCGAGTATTTTTCTCTGGAATATAGGCTTCCAAATTAAATAAAGAAACGTAAACCACTCCTCAAAAAACTATTTACTTATAGAACGGTATGTTATAAAGAGTATATAGATATAATATTGAAAAACATCGAGAGACTGTCAGAGTCATTTCGAGAAAATATTGCCAATG
Organism: Trichonephila clavipes; assembly: GCA_019973935.1. Lineage (NCBI taxonomy): Eukaryota > Metazoa > Arthropoda > Arachnida > Araneae > Nephilidae > Trichonephila > Trichonephila clavipes. Next base: position 1,877 of record BMAU01013771.1, read on the forward strand.
ATTAGGAAAATAAATTTCTCACATATAAACGACTAAAAAATATGAGTTTGACGGCTTGTGGAAGGGAGAAAATCTTTAGGTGGCAAAGAGAGTCTCCTCATAAAGTGTGAGAAAACAATAAGAATAATTGCTTGGAAACTGCATGCTAGAATCATGATGTGTTAAAATGTTCCAAATGCTGAGGTAGGTAAAAAATTTATAAAGATTTGTTTTAATTTAGAGTTTCAATAAAACTCAACAAACTAATAATAGTATTTCTAGTGTCTGCTTCTAATAGCTCAAAAACCTGACTTACAGCAATTACCGCGCGAAAATCTTGGTTTTGCGTTTTTGTCGTCTCAAAACAACGTATAGATACATAAAAGAGTAACTGTACTGACAATGTGTTGTTCAGCATCATCGATTTATTACAAAAGAAATGTTTGCGCACAAAATTATACAAATAAAAGCTTTACAACACTCAATCGTGTATTTGATCGGGGTTGTGGACGCAAATCTTCACTCTCTGAAGATTAATCTTGTTTGTCTGACATGCTCAAATCGTGTCTCCAGCAATAAGCCACGTCTGGACATGTGTTTATAATTCTCGCACCATTTTTCCAAATGGCACGTAGCAAGTGTTGGCACAAGTAACTATAATACGCTCTTTGAAGTTGTTATGTTTGCGTTTCAATTAGGGAGTTACTGAGATGAATTTACGCACACTGCAATTCGCTTTCTATTTTTAAGTTATTCATTTTTTACTTTAAATCGATGATGCTGAGCACAACTTTGTAATTGATTTTTCGCATATCTTGTTTTGAAGATAAGAACCCTGATATATCTATAACATCCTGAATAGCGTATGTCGTATATGTGTACGCCTGAACCCCATTGTTCTAAATATATCTCTTTCCACTTAGAAATTATTGGGATAGCAACGAAATTTAGAGGGCACACTGTATATCATGCAATCCGTAAATCTCAGAATCTTCCATTAAAATGCAGATTTTTAAGAGATAAAGTAAAATGCAAATTAGAAAGTCAAATTTTTGATAAATATTCCTCTTTCGGTGTTCAAAGTGAATAATACTATATATATATATATATATATATATATATATATATATATATATATATTTAAAAAATAACTGAAGTTGTTTTATTTTGCATACGTTTTTAATACTAAATGACTAACAGAACAAAACACCCTAGATAAAAAAAATATATATAAATAAAATGACAACACCGCAAAATATGTTCTAGACTCTATGAGAAAAAGTGTTTCGAATCCTTCTTGTTAATAATTAAAAATAAAGTGTCAAGAGACTTTCATGTAAAAATATTTTCCATTACTAAGTTAAATATTTATTCTGATTCTGTAAAAGAATCCATTTTTCGTATTTAAATACAAATTCAAACGAGTTTATTGTAATGAATCAAAAGATAAATACTTTATTTTTATTTATACGCTGAAAATATTGAAATGCAAGAATTTGTTCTTTGAAAATGTAGATAAGTTCCCTAGAGATTTCATACAAATAGAAAGCGTCAGGAAGAGCCTTTCTTTTACAAATTTTAATCGGTCGCTATGTTCCAAAATAGTTTATCTGGAATAATAATGAAAAGAGAGAGTGTGGAAGTAAAGCACATACAGATATTTTTAAAACCTGTACCATTTGCTCAGTTTGAAGTAACAGTAGAGAGCATTTCAGAGGATAAAGTCAGAAATATTGTTATATTAGCAAAAAATATTCAATTAGCTTTGTATTTTAAAGAATAATTGTTTTATTATTTTATTTATGTTTATGAGAATAATGACAACTAAGCATCTGATGCGCTTATTATCAATGCTGTGTAGCAGTGTGTTCTCAAACTCAGTCTGTCGCGACTTGCGGTACACTTCAATCATAAATTTCATTGCGCCTCCATCAGTGCACAATAGCGATGTGTCTCAATTCAATAATAAGTTTGCACGTAGAAGCTGCAACGCGTCTTAAATTATAAAAGCCAGTACAAATTATCAAGATAAGTGATGAATTTGCGTATGTGACATTTATGACAAAGCCTTAGGGTCACTAGTAATTATTAAACTTGTTCTTAATCAACGCTGTTAAATTAACTATGAATACATTGTGCAACACTTATATGTTATAAGAGTATTATATCAGAGTAAATGTGTATTTTACTTTTATTATGTCAGAATGATTATATTTTCTTCCTTTTAGTAGCAATAATTTTTTTTATTCTTTTTTTTTCAACTATTCGATACTCTCATGCCCATATAGGGTTATCACGCTCCCCAAGGATGATTCCCAAGCTTGAGAAACACTGCTGTATAATCACTTTATTAATTCTTAACTTACCAGTGTAGCAGGAATCTAATACTCTCATTTTAAAGGACGAAGAGCACATGTATATGTCTTTAAAAGCTATCACAAGCATTTTTGTAATTAAACGAAATGCCAAGTTTCCTGAATTAACATAAGACTCTTAGGTTTCTACTTGCCCATCCTTATGCATATTATAATTACGTTGTAGTACATATATTGCTTCAAAGCCTCACATTAATATTAATCTTGGTATTGACTTGCTGACTCACACAAACTGAAAGCCAACATACTTGGCGAGTACATATTGACAGAAGATTAATATACCATGTAAGGATTCACATTAACGTAATTAAAACTCGAGGAATCATGCATCTGACCCTTACATACCCTCAAAATGAGACCACTTCCCAAGTGCTTTCACTAACTAATGATAGCATCATATTTGCGGAGAATAACAATTTTTGAATGGAGTAAAGGAGATTTTCCCCTAAATTAAACGTCAACAAGAATTTGGAGATACATGGGATTTTCAAAATGTTATGTTGAGTATGATTAATGTTTCAGTAGGAGTGATAAAATCCTATTTTTTCGGTAATAAAATAGCAAAAATGAATTCTCAAAATCAAAAATAAACGAACGATACTTTAACATAAATTAAGATGTGTGATTAACAAAACTCCTCCCGCCCTCTCCTTTCGATATTAATGATGAGAGGCATTGTATTTTCTGATTTATTAACTGAACGATGCACGCAAAGCTCTATAGGAAAATTACAGTATATAGACACCCAAATGTCAAAAATATAGTACATGCACTTAAACAAATTGTACTGTAGATTAATCACAGCTGTAAAGAAGAAGCACACATAAGAGTTTACATGAGATTCTACCTTGCGTGTATATTTTTGCACGAAATCATTTAAATAATAATCGAAGTATTCATTGACATAGAAATTTTAATCAATAATAAAAATTTAAAAATAATCAACATTTCTTTGGAGGTTATTCATATTTTCGTTTATTTATTTTTGCAAAGAAGTGTATTGTACGATAAACTCATGAGTACATTTGTATGTTCCACGCTTTTCTTATATATTTTCTCCTGCTTTATCGCATAAAACTTAACTCATCTTTCGTTAATAAAAGAAAGCGTGTATCAGTGTGAACACGCGATAGAAGTTAACTCCTTTGGTTTACATGTGATTGAACTGTATAATGAAGTTTTTATTTTTTGAAGTAATCTTATATATAGATTAACAAATTTATTATTATCATTATTAGTTTCAAACTGTATTTTAAAAAATAATTAGGGATGGAAAGGTATAAGTATAGACTAAATTTTCATTTTCAATACATAATACTAAAAAATTATTGTATGTATTTTGAAAGTATGTCATTATTAGTCTATTTCCACATGCTTATAGATTGTTTCAGTACATACTTTTTATTTATAAAAGGCTTGTGGTAACTAAAAATAATTCTTAAGAATATCGGAAAAAGTTGGGGGAAATTTGAGTGAGTATAAGCATGTTGCTGTTCATGACAACCCATGACGGTTTCCTTGTAGTAGTAAGAACATCTTTGTTTAAAGATACACATTTACAATTTTGAATTGTTTTCAGATTATTTTCTGCTCTTTTGTTTTTTTATTGTGCCTGGGGTTAAAGTAAGTAAGTTCTTGTATCCATTTAAAAATAAAATAATTTTAGAAACATAATTCATGCCAAACATCGTATAACATTTCAAGTGTAAATAATTACATTTAAATCCATGTACTGAAATCGAAAGTAATTTATTCCAATATTTCGTAATCTATGTTTAATAAATTCGTAAGATGAAGCATTATTTGAGAAATTCAAAATTAGAAATAAAGGCTGCTGCCAAGATCTCAAATTATACATGAATATATGTACGTTTTGCATAATTACAATTTGTATGGTTATAAACAACTTAATCTGTTTAAAAATACACTAATGTTTAAATTTAAAATTCTAGACATGGCACAACATACAAACTTTTCAAATATTAAATATATATTTTATTCTTTTTCCTAAATGATTTTCATGACTAAAATTTAAAAGTATACATTTTCTGAGGAACTCCAGCATTAAGATGAAACTATATATGTGAATGAAGCGAGCTCAAATATACTCTAAAGATTTCGATAAGTTATAATTGCTTATGGATAAATATGTTGATTTAATAAATGCTTTAACCTGCATTTCTTTCTTACATAAGATGAATGAGTTTTTAAATTCAGTCACAATATAATTAACTCATTAGGAAAGTTAATCTTTTTCCACCTACTTGAATGAATCTGGTTCTTGAAAGATAAGTCATTAAATAAGTCTGGGGAACCAATGTAAATGCACATTTCCCATTTAAATAGAAAATCAATTTGATTCATTCACGCAGCTTCAAACTATCTTCAACTTTAGATTTCCGAATAAAATATAGAGCATATAAAACTGTTTGCGACATTATAAATAAAGTGTTATGCATATGTCATTTTAATAACATAACTTGTGTTTTACTGAATGCGCAAAAATTCTAATAAAATAAAAGCACTTCAAAGTTATTAAGTAATTTTTATTTATGTTCAACCATTGCGCATGTCAGAAAATATTGGTTCTTGTATATCTCTGCATTATTTTCCCAATACAAATGTTCAATTATTTAGCAATATCATTTTACCTAAGCCTTCAAAAACTATATGGGAAAACAAATCCAAGCATATAGTCAAATCAATGTTTTTAACCTGTTCCAGGACCATGATCAGCATATATGTGATCACGCGTTTCTCTCTCCACTGCCCACGGTATCATATATGTGATCGAGGCTTTCCGCTATCGTAGCGTGCCCGCGATCATATCCGGTTGTGATCAGAGTTCGAGAACATTTTTATAATTATTTTTACGAGAGACTAGATAGCGATAAAAAACTGCTTCACAAAACTTTCCAACTCTACAGCATGTGCTTTGGCTGCATGCTTTTTTACTTAGATCCGAGATGCTTATAAATATATACAATTGCACATGTTTAAACCTTTTTCGAGAAATCGGACATTTACGTGTTCGTGATCTATTGCTCTGTGAGTTCGGTTTATATTTTGAATAAGTTGGTTTAGTTTTCTAATATTTTCTACATTCTGTATGCAAAGGTATGGGCCTTTGTCAATTTTTTGAAAATGTAAGCATTTTTTTATTAAAATGAAAACATTTTCCTTAAAATTCGCACACAATTGTTTTCTTTTAAAATATAGGTGAAAATTTTTTGTACTCCATGTTCAAATATTATCAACGATAGTAAATTGTAAGTTTTAGCGTATTTGATTGCATTTAAGACTTTATATGAATTTTAAAGGAAATTAGGCTAGCAGGAAAATTCGTCCGGTCCGTGTGTGTACTTAATATGTGCGAACACTACGGGCGGGGAGGCCTTCCTGTCCTTCCGCTCGGTCCTGGAAGAGGAATGAATAAAAGTATATACTTTCATTTCATTCATATATTTATATATTAATTTCGTGAAAAATGTAGTTGTATTCTATTCTGCATTATTCACATTTTCTTTATATCATATCCACATTTGAGTCATTTGAAATCTGAATTAATGTTTATTTAAAGTGTGATGTTAACATCAGCCATTGCAATTACTATATATATATATATATATATATATATATATATATATATATATATATATATATATTTGAATTTATTAATCTCAGTTTTTTTATACTTGAAGGAAATATTTGGGATTTTTTATCAACAAAGTATTTTAATCAATTAGTTTCCTCTGAATGCATACTACAATATCTTTCAATCAAAAATTTATCTAGCATACGCTCTAATCTGTGAGTTGAAAATATTGCAGTTGAAAGCTTGGTTTGCATTAATTTGTTTATTCTCACTGAATTGGATACTCATTATAATATTTCTGAAAAGTAAAATTCATTGTTGCACTATTGATTAAACAAAAGTAGTCGTAAGTTCATCGATGTTTGAAGAGCTTTCATCGTTACTATGGTACGATGGAAATGCACGTTCCTGTATTCCCGGACTTATTGTCGATTAATTTGTTATCTACATAGAAATATCAGTCCCTTTGCTTAAATATTTTATAAATAATGAAATATATTGGATCTCTCTAAATTTTTTTTGAAAGCTAAGCATAGAAAGAATAGTATGATGCAAAATATGTGAGTTTGTATTTAATTCATGTGAATACATAGTTCTAAAAGAAAGCAAAGTTAATTAAATGGATGACAAAGAGAATCTTTCTCTCTCTCTCTCTCTGACATTAGTTATTCAGTAAAAGGAAAATGTGTATCCATTATAGAATAAGACAGGGGTACTCAACCTTTTTTCTGCTGGGCCGCGTACATTTGTCAGCTATTTTGCGCGGGCCTGTAACATGAAGATAAATGGGGGTGGAATGCTTTAAGACCAAGATAAGAATGGAAAATTAAAATGTGGAAAATTGAACAAAACATTATAACTCCTGTTTTGCTTTCTTTTATATATATATATTTTTACTTTTGTCACTAACACTAAGTTTAGAAGCCTTTAAGAAAAACCCTCCATAATTTCTGCATCAGTAAACGGTTTCATATGATTGAAGGAGTATGCTATATGATTGCAATAATATAACATACTCCATTGGATGTATTTATTACTGATGTGATATTATCACTGATAAAACACTTTGTTCCATTTACAAAGAAAATTCAAGAAAGCTTTATTTATCAACTTTTGAAAAAGATCTTCGAGGAAAAGTGTTATTGAATGGCTCCTGTTTGTTGGTATTTTTAAATACAGCACTTTCGTGGATAAATCAAATAATTTCTGGTCCATGTTTTTTTTCACTACAAAATAGTCAACCTTCCAATCGTCTTGAAACGATATATTTTCTTCGAATGTTTTTCACTTGCAAGATATGAAAGGTAGTAAAAAATTAATTCAACCTATAAAACTGTCACTACTCCACTGTTGGCTGTCATCTCACTAAACCGTAACCATTCCAAATAGAAAATATATATAACAATTCGTAACCGTACGACACCGACAGCAAAAAAGCAAAAAATTGTGTGTGATATATTTGATTTCTTTACAGAGAATTTCCCACCACATTTTCCAATGCAATATTTGAAAATAGTAAAATTTCTCAGAGAAAATGGGCCATGACCGGCCCTCTTAAAAAAAAGGCTTGGTGGGCCGCAGGTTTAGGATCGCTGTAATAAGACGTAAATCATAAAAAAAGGAGAAACAGTAAGACATTAAATAGAAATTTCGACTTTCCGATCAAAACTAGACCGCTTGTTTTTACTTTCCACTATTAACTGAAAATGTAAAGATTAATCAGCGAAGTTCTTTCAATTTCCTTCAATTATGTTTTGGAGTAAAATTGCATACATAAAATTTTTTGTGTCTCGAAATGCAAATTTATATAGAAAATAATTATGGTAAAAATTAGTATGACAGTATTTATAAAAACATGGACCATATTCTTAGTATACTTACATTTAGTGTTACCCTTTATATTTAAAATGTAATTTTAAAGATTTCAAATACTTTCTTATTGCCTTAAAGTAAATGTTCGGAAGTTAACAAGTTTAAACAGCTTTTTATGCCAATTTTGACCGATAAATTAAGAGAGGTGACAGTGCGCAAATTGGAAACAACAAATCACCATAGAACAAGGGTCGCAAGCTATGAATAGTCGAAGTGAGTCGCAAAAGTATTTATAAAGGGGTGATTTTGAATGGGTTTGAAAAAGGTGCAACAAAAGGCAAGACACATATTTATTCGACGTAAAATAGATTTAAAACACGTACAATGCATTGCAGCTCGACCGCAGGAATGTAATGGCCAGTGATTATCACAGGAATTGTTCAAAGTTGTGGCACCGTTGGTCATAACTGACACCAACACGAAAGATTTTCGCGTTCGTGTACTGGTTGACGTCGATTCAGCAAACCGTTGCATTACTAAATCTTTCAGTTCAAGTGTGAGCATCCTTTCTTGCCCAGCATTATAACTTGTTACCCAAAGAGTCCTGTCTCTCACATCCGCCGATCAATGCTCATAAAGGTGGATGTGGTGTGGATTTAGCCTTCATGGAATATGGTCTTGGTACATTCTGTGTCAGGCGTTCATTGCAATTGGACATAAGGTGCCTTTCCGCATTTTCCTTGTTTGTGTAATCTAACATTGTTAGTTAATGCAGTTTAATAACCACACTTTTATGCAACATCAATCTATGACAACTTGCTCATCACTTTTATTCTCCCCAAACAAATGGAATAAACTCTCGTCTGGATCATTGTACTCCCAAAGACTACAATTATCCTATTTTTCTCAAACAAACGTGGTTTGCGACCTCCTATTCTATAGTGATTTGTCGTCTCCATACTGTCTACTCACACCTCTGAATTTGTCGGTTGAATTCAGCAACATCATTCATGTATGGAATTGTTATTAAACCGAATTATGTCCCTATCTGTAAGATCCTTTTCAGAACGATGTTATGTAAAATAAAAATAAGAAAATAGACTCGATGCAGTATTTAATATTAGATAGAGAGAGAATATATATATATATATATATATATAGTATCTACTTTTGTTGTGTTTGCTGAATTCCAATTTCTTACTTCTTTAGTACTGTGGGTTCTAGTTATTCTTCACTTTTTATTTTATTATACTACATACTATATATATATATATATATATATATATATATATATATATATATATGTATATATATATATATATGTATGTATATATGTATATATATATATGTGTATATATGTAATAATATATATATGTATGTATATATGTATATATATATATGTATGTATATATGTATATATATATATGTATGTATATATATATAATTATTACTAATATTATAAATGCAAACGTAAGTTTGTTTGTTCCCTTTCACGCAAAAACTACTTAACCAATCATCATGAAACTTTGTACACATATTCTTGGAGGTATTAAAAGTAACATAGATACTTTTATTAAAATAATCCCTTTCCCTTCTAATATTGTAAATGTGAAAGTAAGTGTGTTTGTATATAATTACCATATAAATATATCTTTATACATAAAAATCTTCTGTGCGCGTGTATGTCACTAAATTCCTCCTAAACGACTGAACCAATTTTGATGAAATTTTTTGTGTGGTGTTCAAATGGATTCGAGAATGGTTTAGATTCACAATTCGGTTCGATATCGCAATTAGTGAAAAGTTATTAATTAAAACTAATACAACTTAAATATATTCACCTGCATTGTTGTAACAACGTTATTGTTATAAAAATAACGTAAGGTGGCGTCGAAATCGATTTTCAGCCAAACTAGCCAAACCGGGTCTTTATTGTTACAACACAAATGCAGAGGAATCATGCTTTTAGCTTTTTCTATTTAATATATTTTCAAATAATCTTTATATATGTAATTCTTCTGTGCGTGTGTATATGACTGAACACCTCTTAAATGGCTGGACCGATTTGATTGCATTTTTGTGTAGGATCAAGTGGATTCTAGATTGATTTTAGATTCACAATTCAGTCGAATATCACAATTAGTTAAAAATATATTAATGAAAAACCTTCAAACGCGCATAATTGTTTTACCTCTGTGTGCTGCTTCTTCTGCTAATGCGCTGCAAGAAAAAAAAAAGAAAGAAGAGGAGATAATATATTTTCGCCGCTTTAAAATTGCAGTCTAATTTTTCTATCGAAATCAGTCAAAAAATTACAGCATCGGATAGATTATTCATTTCGACACGATACGGTATATATCTTTATATATAATTCTACTGTGCGTGTGTATGTGACTGAACTCCGCCTAAACGGCTGGACTGATTTGGATAATATATTTTTTTTTTTTGTTTGAAAAGTGGATTCTGAGAATGATTTGGATTCACAATCTGTCCGATATCGTAATTAGTTAAAATGCGCCAAAATTATACAATTATACAATGCACGCGAGTGTTCACAAAAATCGTGGGCAATATTCTTGAGGCCACTATGTTGAGCAGCAAACTTCTAGGTGTAGTTGTAATTCTACCACACACAGAGATCCCAATGATTCTTTCAGACTCATCTACCCATTCAAATGTTTGCAAATTTCCAATTAGCTTGGTATTTGCTACGACCATTATAAGCCACAAGGTGAAACAATGACAATTTGTGGCTTAGATTTTGAAAACTCTTGCTTTTGCACTACCAATTATATGTTGCAAATCCCAGGCTCGGCAAACCATCGCATTTGCTTGTTTATACCTCAAGGATTAACCTAAAACACTGCACATTCAATGCCATCACGATAAATTTATTTTGTGCATTAAAAAAATATACCTGTTATGAAAAATAGCTCGAGTTTTATATTTTTTACCCTTTACTTAAAACTAGTTTAAGTTATGACGGGCTCTCGCGTTTTTTCATTAACATGTCCTTTGAGTTTTTGGGCCAAAAATAAATGGCAATTATTTTCCAACTAATATTATAAATGCGAATGTAAGTTTGTTTGTTACACTTTCAATTTGAAAACTACTTAGCCAATCATCATGAAACTTTGTACACATATTCTTGAGGTATTAAAAGTAACATAGGATACTGTTTAATAAGAAAATCCCTTTCACGTTTTCTATTAATATTATAAATGTGAATGTAAGTTTGTTTGTTATACACTTTCACGCGAAAACGAAAGATACAAAATAAACAATTAACTATAGTTTAGCTGTTTGAAATTTTTTTTCTATATTTATTGTTATTTTCTTCTGTCATTTCTATATGCAGAATAAAACTATTTGAGTTTTTGGCGTTAGGTGTCATTTTTGTGGTTAGATGCCACTTCTTTACACGCTGGAACAATCGCAGGCGAGAATCTTTAAAATAATTTAAATTTTTACTGGAACAAAAATAAAAATGTTTTTTTTTAATTTTATGATGACTTTTGCAATTTGGAAAAGAAGTATATAATACAATTTATAAAATCGGGACAATTGGCGAGAGTTTTGTCTCCCTGTTAAGATATTTCATAAATAAGCAGCGTGATTATTAACGACTTTTTTTTTGCACCTACTAAAGTGAATATTTACACCGTCAACACACAGAGAGTGATGAATTGATTACAAGCATTTGTGCCAAATATATGTGCAAAACTTCTATTTCAATGTAAATAGGAATGCAGCCCTATTTCATATATCATGTTTTAAAAAGAACGATAGCGGATTTTGTTTTCATTCACTTTTACCAAGTGCAAAATTGACCTATTAGTAGAAGGAACTTTGGACACATTTTTTTCATATTCTTTTAAATTACATACGACTTTCTAGAAACATTTTCTTCTTACAGAAATAGCGAAAATTAGTGCATTGATAATATGTATTTTTATAACGAAACTACGCGTATCATTTCAGTTTGTATTGCAAAGAAAAGAATATGAACTCAAGTTGTAAATGCAACAGTTAGATGCCAATTCGTACATGTTACAGTTTCAACAACAACAACAGTTTCGCAGATTTCGTGATTCTGTCTTTTCTATCTGTCGATATTTGCAGGCTCTGTTCTTTAAAATGCCTCAGAAGCGGAAATCTAGTCTATCCGAAAATTCGTCGAGGGCCCGTGCAGCAAAAGTTGCACGAAATCAAGAATCTTCGGTTCATGCAGAACTGAGAAGACAACAGCAAGCACAGCGACAAAGTATTTTGAGAGCAGCTGAAACGCCTCTTCAGGCACGAGTTCTTTCAGAAACACAAGCTGAGCTGCAGGCAGCTAGAAAAGCCATAGAAACGCCAGAACAATCGCAGGCGAGAAAAAATTCATAATGCAGAAATGCAGAGCTCGCGTCGTCGAAATTTCACACGTAAAGATTGGTCTGTATTTAATGGTACTGGGTTTCAATATAATACTTCAATTGAGTATCATAATCATCCTTTAATTGATATTGGCTCAATGAATAAAAAAATGTCAGCAATCTGATGCTTTCAATTGGAACGATGAAACTGCTGGATGTGTGCTGTTTCAGTGGTAAGTTTCACTTCAATTACTTGGTGAACCAGAAGGTTTTTAAGAACTTTATTGTTATGTTACAAAATGAGATAAATTAATTCCTAACCAAAATATGAAAGTATAACTGTTGCTTTCAAATGACATCCTTTGGAGGTGATAAAGTGATAAGAATGCACGGATTTTTACCCAACTTTACTGTACAATGGCATATATATCATCAAATTGGAACTCTATTTCCAGAAGGTAATTATCAGCATAAATTTTGCAGGTTTATTCTATGGGTGATGAACAAAATGAAGTAAAAACCGTCGTTGCCAGTATATTGAAGGAGTAGAAAGATAAACAGTATTGAAAATTCAACAAATGTTATACAGTCACAATGTTTTGCTGAAGATCTTTAAAAAGTAATGGACAACTGGCCTTCAGATAATTAAAAAGTTTTGTCGTCATTCATGCTTTATTTACTTACTTACTCCAGAGAATCGAGCTCACCCAAAGGGTTTAGAGCTGCATCCGACCCTCCGAGAAGTATTTTTTATTATCAAATTAAACGAAAAACATATACAAAAAGTCCCTTCCCCAAAATTCTTGAGAATTGGGGGAATACAGAAAAACGCTTAACAATTACAAATTACAATGCAAATACATAAAAAAACACTTAACAAACACAGACAAGAACAAACACAGGTGCTATCTTCTAAGGAGAGAAGAAAAAGATCCTGAAACAGACATAGGGCACGAGGTGTAAAAAAAAGAAAAAATAAACAGGAAACAAAAAATATATATATTTGAACCATAATTCCAGTTGGCGCCAACACTTCCCTGTCGTTAGATTTATTTTTTTTTTGAAAAAGCACTGAAAAGATTTTTTTAGATTTCTCCTCCAATTATATTTTTAAGACACTAAAAAGAGAAAGAGGGGAGAAAGGAGGGGGAAACAGATAAGTTATTGAATTTTATTAAAGAAAACCATTTTTATAAAAGAGAGAAAACAAGAAATTAATCTTAGTAAAACCCAGAATGATGACTAAGGGGTTAAAACAGAAAACGCAAAAAATTATGGGAGGGGAACAAAAAGATTTAAAATGACAGCAAGAACCGAAGAGGGGGAAAGGGAAAAAGCCAAATTATCACATATGGATTTGGAAAATAGCAAAGCAGGAAATTAATTTATTGTGAATTGCACGATTATTAATAATAGAGTTGACTCCAAGGATAGAGAGCGTTGGGCTGGGGTTAACAAGATGGTGATCAGAAGTGAAGGGGAAGTGGAATACGTAATGGTCGGCGTCTCCAGGCGACCCACACAGGCAATTTGGAGAGGGGAAGAGATTGAACCCAGGTGAGAAGGTTTCTCCATGATTAGTTAGAAATGCACCAGATATTTAAATAAGAATGTTTAATTTAGGATTGTTGAAAAAGTTGATTACTTAATCCAGTATTGGGTAATCATCCCAAGAGGAGGAGTCCAAAAGACTCTTAGGATAAATTTATTTAAGGAACTGGAGAGGAAGGAGCGAGGAGGGGAACCGAAAACACTTCACCATCATATACAGCCTGTTTTGCATAAAATCGGCGTAATCATTATAAAGGTTATTGTTATGAGCTTTGACCCAGTAAAGATTGTAGTAGCGCCTGAATTGAAACAATTTGAATTTAATGGAATTATGATAACTAGATTTATTTGTAAGATTACAAGAAAGAGAATATAGAGGAGCGACTGGGTCAGTCAAATATGAATTTTAGTATATGATGAACTGCCCAACAGACAGAGAGACCGATGGCAGAGAAGTCTGCCTGAAAGACCGAGTCAAAATCCTGAATTTTAAAGAGATATGTTTTAAAAAGGAGAGCCCCGAAAAAATACACACGGCGAAACCAACATTGGAATCGATTTTTGATCCGTCAGTATACACTTCACCAGATGGACCCCGAAAGTATTAATGGGAAAAGGAAATAAATCGGGAAGGACCTGATGAAGAGAAATAAAAGAGTCCACTTCGTAGGTGGGATATGATCTGGAAGGAGATCATTCCTGTTGTTCCAAAGTTGGAATTCCTAAAGTAGAGAGAGAATAACAATATGAATGGGGGGAATGCCTGATCGATATTAAGAGCGTCAGTAGGGGAGGTTTATAGGCTTTATTGATTTTTAATAAGTAAATCCTCTGAATAGATTTAAGTTTTTGGACCTGATAGAGGCTATCAGGATCCACCCCAATACTCCTGCCCGTAGGGAGATGATTGGTTGAACAACCGAAGAATACCAAAGTTTCATTAGGGGAAATATGCTGGTGATTGAAATTTTTGAAACACGATAAAAGTTGAAGAAACTAGAGAATCTTATCTTGACAGAATTTATATGGGGAGTCCAAGATAAGCGATTGTCAATGTTGACACCAAGTATTTGTATAGACTTAGAGAGATATGGATGGAATTGGAACCAATTTTAAAAAAATGGGATTCCTCCTGAAGGTCGTGCCCTCGAAAACCACGGCATTGAAGAAAGGGACATCTGAAAATAACTGAAACGGTTTTTAGCAGTTGCTATTGACAAATTGAGCTCGGAAAGCTTAGAATTTACTAAACTAAGGATTGTATTAGAGTATTATCTTCAAGTTCCTTACTGAAAGGCCAAAAGAGATAACTGCGACGTCCGCAAAGGCTTGGAGAATAAAACAGTTCAGAGTTAAGAGAAATGATAGGATTAAAATAAATATTCCAAAGAGTTGGTGAAAGAACGGACCCCTTGTGGGCAGCCTTTAAAAATTTGTTTTTAATGGTAAAAGTATTATCAGTCCAGATAATTACCCTGTTAGTGAGGTAAGAGTGAATGAATTTCCTCTGAAAGAAGAGGAATACGGTAGAATGAAAATATGGAAGAGAGTCGACCATCAACGTTGTCAAAAGCAGATTTGATATCAATAAACGTAGAAGTAGTATGTTTATTCACCCTCCCGGTATTTTTAATGTGATGCACCAATTTGTCCACGGCCTCAATGCAGCTGCGATTTTCCCTAAAGCCGAACTGAGATCTATGGAGAATATTATTCTTTGAAATCCAACGGAGAAACCTATTAAGAAAAATTCTTTCTAAAAGGCTAAGGGTGGAGAGCAAACAAATTGGTCCATAGGAGAGAGTAGACGATGGGTCACGCCCTGGGCTTTAGTAAAATTTAATTTTTGTGTTCTTAAAAATGGAAGGCAAGTGATTAAATTGGATGCAGAGGTTAAATAATCGAAAAAGCAGGTTGGGGAAGGAGTTATAAAGAGCTTTCAAATAGCATAGTCAATGAGATCAATACCCGGGGCTTTACCCACACGAAGCTTCCGGAAGACGACTTCAACTTCACTGGGGCTCAGGCATGAAGGGAGGAGAGCAGTCATTGAAGACATGAGGGAATAGGAGAAGATTCTGAAGGGAAATGAGAATCAAGAAGAAGGCTAACCTTTACTATGGAACAAAGAGGCAGGATCACCAGTCGAAATTTGATGAAGATTAGTTGGGCTGGATAACTTTCCGAAAGCTGCTTTAAAAAGTAAATCCAAAATTATTAGAATTCGTAGAACAGAAAAATACTCCCAAGCTTTATTCTGGTGTCAATTATTGACTTTTTATAGTTGGCCCTGAGGGCTTTGTACTGGAGTGCATGGAGGCAATCTCGTCGACCGACATGCCATGCGTAGTGAGAGAAAACACCCTCCGCTTGTATGCATTCAGCTGATTACGCTGATTTTTTGGCGAATTGTTCCACCATTTTTTTGAAAGAAGGGGTATTTAAACCCGGCGCTTTCTAAGAGTTGAGAAGGCAGAGGCATTTGTAGTATTAATTAATAGACTAGCGAAATCATCAAGTAGTTCAATTGAGGGCAAGTTAGTCGAAAAGGAATTAAGAAGTGTTATAGTTCTTGCGAAAAAATTATAGATGAATATTAATGCCATATTTGGTTTTAAAGACAAGTCAGAAAAGATTAGATCACACCGGAGATGAACACTGATAAAACTATGGTCGCTAAGGGATTCGGTGGAAAGAATTTCCCACTTCTCAACAAAGGAAATTAGGTCGCAAGATGTGAGGGTGAGATCGTTCCCAACCGCGGACCTAGGGCCGTGAAAGGTTGGTCCCAGTCCTGAATATTGCAAAGATGCAATTTGTTGAGAGTAAGAAATCAGTAAAGATACCCCCCTCCTGTCAGTGTTCTTATACCTCCAAACAACTGCCCTGCATTGAAGTCACCGGCAACAAAAATTCTTATTAATTCCTTTTATAGAGGTTCAATTGATTAACCCTCTAACTGGATACCTTCCTCCTGAAAAGTTATTCCGAAAGCGTTTAACTCTCTTATTTTGCGATTCCCTTCAAAAATGCAACAGACTTCTTCCTTTCCCCTTTAGAACTTGGGAGGTAGAACGGGGACAATTTTACTACCCAGTTAGGTGCCTTTGAAAAGTAAGAACCAAGAGATCAATAGTTTACAGCTAGCTGTTATGTTGCCTTGGGCAATCTTCTTTGAAAGCGTAGTGAAATACGGTGTTTCTTTCTCCTATATGTTCAGTCACAGTAAAATTAAAAATGAAATGAAAGGTAAAAAAAAAAAAGAGGAAAAAATGAAATAAATAGTATGTTAGAAGTTAAAAATAATTATATTTTCTTCAAACAAAATTTATTTTTCTGTCATTTTTTAAAATTAAAAATATATATATTTATATATTTTTGGTATTGCGTTTTGAACCAGAAAAAAAGCATCCTGTATTCATTTTTTGAATATGAGAGTAAGAAAACGCGCTCACTTTCCTGTTTTTTAAAAAAGTAATGAGGTAAAAAGGACAAAGGCCCTATCTCATTTTTAAACAATAACACAATAAATATTACATACGATGATTATATTTATGAAATAAAACCGATCTTTCTCTATTCAGTTATATTTTTAATTTAAAATAGCATAAAAGGATTTCAATACTTTTTAATTTATTTTTAATTAAAATCATATAAAAGATATTTTTATGTTAACTGATTATTTTTCGGAAAAATTTAAATTTTCCTTCCTAGTGTTCTCTTTTTCGAACTTCTTGTATTAAATAAAAATTCCTTTTCTACATCGGCATTTGTGATGGATATAACACACATTCAGTCAATAATTTTTTAATTTTAATGGGGGATATACTTCTTCAAATGCGCATGACAGTACTTCTAACCATTTTCTACTCAAGTTAAATTTCTTATCTTTCTGTTTCTTTTATTACAAGGAAAAAATGTCACACATCGATAACTACATTTTCACACAATTCAGTCATTACAAATTCTATTGTGAGAAAAAGTTCTCCCTTAATTAATTTTGTCTTTCAAAACAGTACACTTAAAAACAATTTTGTTCAGTGAAGTTAACCGACTGTTCCACAATGTATTCATACAGAATTAAAAAAACAAATTTAACACTTGAAAATGTATCCTGTATTAAATTTTTCAGTATACACAAATATTTCTTGCTGTAGGAAAGATATAGTATGAGATGTGGTGTGCGGTTGTGAAAGAATGTTTTCGTACGTGTAGACTATTTTTTAAAATTTAAATATCACTGAAGCTGATCATATAACTGCAAATGAGCCTTATTTTAGTTTGTGCTGGTATCAAAGTAAAACACTTTACAAAAATTAAACAGCCAATGGGTTTATACTCAACATCAAACGATTCGCAAAATGGCTTACAACTTCTATTCAAATTGTAAAGAAACTGAAATACAAATATATCTTACTGCAGTCAAAAATATTCATAATATGTAAATATCCTATTCCTCCACTTATTTCAGTACAATTTAAAAAACTGTAGCTGAATGCAATTTTTTATATTTATAATCGAGGCATAAAAGCTCACACAGTCGTAAAAATGTCTTTATCATTTTTAAATACACTACTATAAAACGTATATGGATTGTAAGATCAGTCGTAAAATCCTAAAAGCTTTTTAGAGGAGCAAAAAACATGTAATTTTAGATTGATAAAATGTTTAATATAATTCACAAATATACATATTATTAAGCATATACATTTGAAAAATCAAACTTTTCCTTCTGAAATAAACGTAATTGAAAGAAAAATGTTTAATTGCAAATGAGTGGAAATACATGTTTATCTAAGGGGTATCCCCAAAATGAGGTAATCCTCAAACTTAAGACTCAAACTCAGAAGCACAACAACCATGAGGGCAAGGAACTACTGTGCCTATCATAATACACGTGACCATTGGACGCTGAGGTGCATGAACAGATGTCCCGATTTGGTGGTTTGTCTGAAGAGAGACCTTCAGTGTTTAAGACCCGAAGCAAGCTTGGTACTCATTTTATCGACCCAATGTAGCGGGGATGAAGGCAGAGTTGACCTTGCACATCCCGTTAATAGAACGCCAGACCTGTGGTGTGGAAGCACTATACACTACCACTCAATCCTATTCGGTGAAAATAAAATTAATGTTAGAATCTTATATAAATTCCTAATGAATGAAGGAGTTCAAACTTTTTTTTCATGTAAACTGTTTAGACGGAAATGGTTAATTATGAACATTTCACAAGTTGCATAAATTAAAATTAACCGTTATAGTTTACATCAATTTTTAAGGGTACAAAAGGTGTATTTCGGCTGCACGAATTAATTTTAAAAGGAATACGGTTACGAAAAGTAGTACAAATCTATCTAAAGTAGGGTTGGTTAACCTTAGATATTGTCAAACACAACAATGTATTGGAAGCCAATTCCACAATTCGTTGTTATAAAAATGTATGGAAAATTACAAGACTTTATTTTGCATTTGTAATTTATATATATATAATTTTTCCTGGGAGCTTTAAAAGCTAGAGCGGCATCCATCAAAACCGCGGTTTCTCTCTGTTTTCCAGATCGCCCTGACTAAGCCGGCTCTGCCATAGTAAGTGAAAATACCGTATTTTTGTTTGTCAAGATCATTTTATAGCAGACTGCATTTTTCATGTATTTTAGATGGTCGTTTTTATATTTTCTACATCAATATCTTAATGTCTGAATTTAAAATTACATAAAATTCTTGACATTCGCATCAATGACCATGATAATTTTTATTAGTATATGAATGTGTCATCAAACGATTACATGAGTAATATAATATATTTTTTTAACCATTTAATTAATATTAAGTATAACATAACGCACACAAGTTTTCTAAACTTTAAAATAAATATTTCGAAAACTACTTCAGATATACTCAAAATTTTTTTCTTCCTACGCTTTAGCTTCTCAGTTTTGCTTCTCTATGTAAGAATTTATTATAATTGTATATTCATCAATTTTTTTAGTATATTCTTAGCATGCGGTTTTCAACTGAATTGTATGAAATCTTCGAAATATATTAAATGAATGATTGAATATTAACGTCGCACTGTTCAGCTACACGAGGGCTTTTGGCGACGGACCACGTAATTTTTAACCATGGTCAAGTGACGTGGACGACACCTGATCTGGCACCCCCTCTCCTAACTACCACACCACACCAACGGGAGGACGTTTCAGCTCTCGACAGATTTAACGTGCATCGCTTTACCCTACACGGCGGGTCTTTAGTGGTACTGGGCTCGAACTCGTGACAAAGCAAGCCACGTTCCGATACCTATACCACTCGGCTACCGCGGCCGAAATATATTAAAAGATACCAAAGAAGCTATATAATAAAATTTGAAATTTTTATTATACTCAAACAATTGCTAAAACTTATGGTAAATAATTTTTAGCTGTGCGATGCATTTTTTTTTTTCGAAATTTCAAATGGAATTTCTAACATAAAATTTCTAGCTTTATAAGGTCGAGATTTCAAAAATATCCAGATTTTTTAATTACTTATTCAGTTAGCCTTTAAAAAAGATAAATGTTGAGGGTATTTTGTATAAATAGATATTTTGAACAATATATAATTCGAAATGTTTTTCAATAGCTCGAATTTAAAATTGATTTTTATGTTTATTTATATGCATAAATGTCTACTGTAAATGTTTCCGTAAATTTTTTTGATTACCATTTATTCAAACATTCAAGTTATAAAAAAATGTGTGAAAATCTTCATTCATGTTGTCTTTGATGTAAACTGAAGTTCAAGCACTTAAAATTCAAGTATAATTCGTGTATTTTAACAATATATAACCAGGCACTGTACTTAAACTTCCCTGAACACTTAGGCTTTTTGAAATCTAAAAAAAAAAAAAAAAAAACTAATAAATCTTAATTAGTTTTTTTTTTTTTTTCATTATTTTTATCAAAGTGTAAGAAAAATGTTTCAAATGATTTGATGAAGTTTAAATTTATTCATTTTTAGTGGTTGGAAAATTGAAAAGGTTCAAATTTTAAAGAGTTTGGTGTTTTATTAATTTTTTCGGTATCTTATAATAAAATAATCATGTTTCAAAAAAACTGAAAGCTTTGATTAAAATAAAAAAATGAAGCGAAAGAATATACTTAAAAAATATAATTTGTCTAACTATATAAAATAGCAGATTGCACTGACACGCCCCAACTTGTTACAGTTTCAAATTAATATGAAACCAAAAGGGAATTGTAACATATTTACTTATGCGTTTGGGACTTTACAAAACTTTAAAAAAACGAGGGTAACAAATTAACACTTCCTGGGGTCTAAAGAAATTTCCCCTCGATTTTTTACGATTCCCCCAGGGTCAAAACGCGGGTTCCCGCGGAGCCATAAACTTCTAAAATGTTGCTTCCTCCGTCCCTCATTATCTTTCAAGTTTGTTAAACCTTAAAAGGGGGAAAGATTTCAGAAAAGTGCGGCTAATCCGCTTTTGAAAACGTTACTTGAAGGCAGAAAAATCCGTGCAGTCCATTTTCGAAGCATCTTTACACTGACGGAATTTTCCGTGCTATCCGATCAGAGGGTTAATAGCCTCCTGGAGGAAATCACCATGAGGGGAAAAGTAAACGTTAATAACAGTAAGAAGAACTTGGATTTAATTTAATGTTCAACGGACACAGTTGTGATCTGTTTTCATGCGAAAGTTGCAGAATGATATTCTGATTATAACACAAACAATTCCAGAATTGAGAGAATTTGAAAAGAATTGAGAGGAACCAAGTGGGGAATTTAAGGGAAGATTAAAGTTAGGGTAAGGATCTGGAGAAGTAAATCGAAACCCATCTCCACTGCAACCGAGTGAGCTTGAAGATGGGCAGACAGGGAGTGATTCGCATTTAGTTGTAAAATTCTAAGATCTGCCAGAATTAAAGGAGAGTGATTATAACTGCAATGGATAAGCAAGAATTGAAAGCATAAA
Organism: Trichonephila clavipes; assembly: GCA_019973935.1. NCBI lineage: Eukaryota > Metazoa > Arthropoda > Arachnida > Araneae > Nephilidae > Trichonephila > Trichonephila clavipes. The sequence continues at coordinate 23,516 of BMAU01013771.1, forward strand.
AATAATTAAAGATAGAGACAGTAGTATATGCAAAAATGAAATAAAAGTAATAAAAGGAATTAAAATATCAAAACAAATACAATACAAATATAATATTATAAAATCAGTAAAAATACAATACTATAGTATAAATACTTAAAAAATGAAATAATATTAATAAACGAAATGCATGAAAGATACATAAAAAAATAATGTACGAGTAGCCAATAACTAAGATAAAAAAATTATTGGCCAAATCAAGCTCCTGCAAAAATGAATACAGGAAACCGAATCGAAAACAAATAAAATCGAATAATAAAACTAATTTAGTGAATATAATAACACGCAAAAATGTGCTACAAAAAATAAGAGGTGAATCAGAACAATTTAAGAACAAATATAAACAGAATATATTAAAAATAATAATAAAAATATATACATAAAAGTTGAGTGAGGGTACTACAAAATAAATATTAAATATAAATATTAAATATTAAAGCACAAGGCACATCATATAATATATACAAAAATGAAGGGAAAAAATAAGTCTAAAATGCAGCTCAGCAAAAATAAACATGAAATGCGACAAGTACTCTCAATATGCCGATAAATAAAAATAAATGGAATAATTAATTATAAAATTATAAAACAGGTTGCGAAAGTGAAGAAGTCAGAAAGTAAGTGAAAGAAAATCATGTCCGTAATCAGTGTGATCCATGTAATGTTTTTAAATTGATTAATACTGGCAGTGTTTATCACGGCATCGTGATTTTTGAAAACCTGATCTTTAAACCTGACATTGATTTGTACAGTTTATACATCGAGGTTCGCAGGAGGTTCGATCATGGTCCGCAAAAACTACAACTGAAGCACACACACACACACATGTTGATATTGGTAATGATTCCTTGTGTGGCCCAAAGCACCACAAGTAGAGCATTGCATGACAGATATAAATGTTTCAATTTAAATCTCTCAAAATTTAGATAAAGATAACCGTGATTCTTTTGATAACGGGGTAGAGATCGGAATTACAGATATGACCCAATTGGAAGATTTCGATTTTATAGAGAAATTGACCTCAAACCATTTCATCCTTGAATATATCATTTTTTAGTAATGTTGGTAATGGAGTCTTTGTTGTATGACGAATCCACACCAAATAATATAAACTGTGGCTTACGTCGGACTGGCTTGGATATTGAGAAATCCTTGCAAAGTCAGCATTATTGGAGAGTTCTTGGCTTAGTTTGGTTTACATCCTCGTCGGTGGTCAAACAGATTGCATTCCACCACATTATTGATATTTTTACCCTGGGTTTATTCTAAAGGGTAGATTTTGCCTCAGCAGAAAGGAAGTTATTTTGCTACGGGTGGTTGAAGAACCGGCATTAGGTTCCAGAGGTCTGACCAGAAGGACCTGTTCACTCGGAGGCGGAGGAATGGTAAAGGAGGAACAGTTACAGAAGAAGCGACCTGTGCGTAAATGGCTATGAGATGGCCAGCGGCTGGAAGGGCGAGAGTATCAGTGTTATGCTCCATGGAGGATTTTAAGATCGCCTGCAGGAAACGGTTGACCAATGTGTGAAGCCAGGCTAGAAATGACCGAGTCGAAACAGCGCTGATTTCTCCTGTAATTTCGATAATACCGCTTTTCCAACTCAAAGAGTATCCAGGGCCCCGCGAGTAAAGCTGCTCTGGAAGGTCTTCAGTTGAGGGCCAGAAGGGAAGACGCTCTGTGCTTCTTGACTAGAGGCCACTAAAGATGAAGAAGATGGGAATGAGGAATCTACAAGCATAGAGAGGAACCCTGAGACGTTTTTGTCGGCTGTCTAGGAAATTTCAAAAGCTAAAGAGTAGCCTGTATTCCTCATCAGTTCAGTTCAGCGGGAAGGACTGAAGAAGGCTAGTAATAATGCTCTCTTCATCCTGTTCCTCCTTTCAATCTTGAGCCCATGTCTTTTCAAAAGTATTCTAGACATGATGGAAATTATGGGAGTTATAAATAAAACGAAAAACGATGGAAATTATTAAAACGTAAATTGAACATGATAGTTATATGTACAAGCGGAAAAGCAAAACACCACCAAAAGGAGAAAAAAATACCAAAATGCTTGCTAAAGGAGAAAGAGCCTACTCGCTGGTTGATGAACGGCAAAGAGGGAAGCGAAGGCTGCGGCAAGGGGAAAAACTGAATTTCCGGTGCCGTAAAGCTCGAGAAACACGACCTCTCTCTGCGTGGGAGCATGCTGATCGAACTCCACGTGGGGGAACATGGAGTGGCATTATAATGCACCGATGGTCAATGAAGTTAAGCTGTTTTGGTTACTGGTGAACCGTGCCCCCCACGAGTCATATAGTGTTACGAGCACATGATAATACCCTCACAGCGTATAGCGTCGATACTCATAAATTTTATGATGCGTTGCAGCACCCATTAATATTAAGTAAAAGCGAACCAGGCTATCATTTTTAATATTCCAGTCGTTAATCCAACAACGGAACAGCCAATTCGAAGTAAAAAAGGTTTCCTGTATGGACTTTTATGCGTATTACATGATGCTTCGAGAGCATCACTCTTTAATCTCCTTCTGCGTA
>BMAU01013772.1:0-12259 GCA_019973935.1 Trichonephila clavipes
CCCACTACTTCCCCTTCAATATACCGGTTCTTCGCATCCGCCCCTTCTTCAGGCCACCGGAATCCTCGCCCTCGTCTTCCAGGCTTCGCCGATCGCAATTACTGCTCTGATCTCTAGGCTTCGATGATCGCAATCGACTCAATTTTTTTCTTAATTTTACAACTATTTTTTCCTCGGGGTGATGGGTGCCATCACTATTACTTACTTACTCTGCGAGTGGCGTCGCCACATTGTAAATAGACTCGGTTATTATAACATTGCAAATAGACACCACTCTTTTTTAACATGAACTGTTTTTATACATGTTGCTCGTGCTGGCTGTGAGTTTGATAATTACCACTATTTCAATTTTATTGTTTTGTATATATGTTTGTGTCAATTCTATACAACTTAACGAATCTGTAAAATTTATTTTACTATTTTATGTTTTTTTTCACTTGTCTCCTGACGTATTCCTCTTCTGGACTTGCACCGTTACGCTTTAGACTTTAACTTCCTTCTTAGAAATTTGAGCAACCAATGAGTCATTTTCATCACCCGTCAAGATTCAATCTGATAGCGAACACTTTGGCTCTCATTCATGCAACCGAAAATCACCAAGATCATGGAACTTTTCAGAACGATTAGATAGGACTCAACTGGAAGCTTTCCCACTCCAGCATGAAAATTCCTCACAGTCACTCCACATCTACTTTCAAGGTATGATATGGAGACTCGCTACGCGAGCCATACGCCTGGTTGTAGCTCCGTAATAAACCTTACACATGCTTGTCCGACTTGCTTGCGTGCTTCGACTATATGTGGATTAGCTTACCCCCCATATATATATATATATATATATATATATATATATATATATATATATATATATAATATATATTACACTTTCTGAAAATGGCGGGGACGAGGAAGAGGGCAAAAAAGTCTACCATATTTAAACAGGAGGGTGAGTGCTTTGTTGGAACTCATTCTTAATGAGTATGATTCCAAAAGTAGTAGAAATCTTATAATTTCTCGGCTAAGGAATTATATTTAAATACTTTATGCATCCAATATTGAAATTTTGTGATTAGAAGTGAGAGCTTAAATTTAGAAAGCCAGCTCTGCTGAAATAAGTTAAAAACATGAAATTGTAGTGTTCCTACCCACAATGGAACAGTGAAATTGAAGTCAGCTCTGAAAATTCATAAAGCAGCTAGCAATATAATGAAGATATCATGAAAAATTCTTGATTAGAAGCACCTATAAGGCTCATACTTTTAAAAATGTATAAACATTTTATTCTGGCTTACAAAACTAAAGTGCTACATGATCTCGAGTATTTTTCTCTGAATATAGGCTTCCAAATTAAATAAAGAAACGTAAACCACCTCAAAAACTATTTATATAGAACGGTATGTTATAAAGAATTATAGATATAATATTGAAACATCGAGAGCTGTCAGTCATTTCGAGAAAATATTGCCAATGATTAGGAAAATAAATTTCTCACATATAAACGACTAAAAATATGAGTTTGAAAACTCGTGAACGGAAGAAAATCTTTAGGTAGTAAAGAGAGTCTCCTCATAAAGTATGAGAAAACAATAAGAATAATTGCTTGGAAATACTGTAGAATCATGATGTGTTAAAATGTTATAAATGCTGGTGGTAAAAATTTATAAAGATTTATTTAAATTTAGAGACAATAAAACTCAACAAACTAATAGTATTTCTAGTGTCTGCTTAAATAGCTCAAAAACCTGACTTACAGCACCACCGTGCGAAAAATTTTGGTTTGCGTTTTTGTCTCCAAAAAATAGCATAGGATACATAAAAGAGTAACTTTTACAATGTGTTGTTCAGCATCATCGATTTATTATAAAATGAAATATTTGCGCACAAAATTATACAAATAAAAGCACAACACTCACGTGTATTTGATCGGGGTTGTGAACAAAACTTCACTTTCCGAAAATTAATCTTATTTGTCTGACATGCTCAAATCGTGTCCTTCAGCAATAATACACATCTGGACATGTGTTTATAATTCTCACACCATTTTTTTTAAATGGCACGCAGCAAGTTGGCCCAAATAACTATAATACGCTTTTGAAGTTGTTATGTTGCGTTCCAATTAGGGAGTTACGAACGAATTTACGCACAATTTAAGCTTTCTATTTTTAACATTACTTTACGGAAGTTATCTATTTTTACTAAATCGATGATGCTGAACAACTTTGTAATTGATTTTTTCGCATATCTTGTTTTTGAAGATAAGAACCCTGATATATAACGTAACATCCTGAATAGCGTATGTCGTATGTATTACGCCTTAGACCCCATTGTTCTAAATATATCTCTTTCCACTTAGAAATTATTGGGATAGCAACGAAATCTCTAGAGGGCACACTGTCATATCATGCAATCCGTAAATCTCAGAAATCTTCCATTAAAATGCAGATTTTTAAGAGATAAAGTAAAATGCAAATTAGAAAATAAATTTTGATAAATATTCCCTTTCGGTGTTCAAAGTGAATAATATATATATATATATATATATATATATATATATATATATATATATATTTAAAAATAACTGAAGTTGTTTTTATTTGCATACGTTTTTAATACTAAATGACTAACAGAACAAAACACCTAGATAAAAAAAAAATATATATAAATAAAATGACACTGCAAAATGTGTCTGACTTCTATGAGAAAAAGTGTTTCGAAATCCTTTCTTGTTAATATTAAAAATAAAGTGTCAAGAGACTTTCATAAAAAATATTTTTTCCATTATAGTTAAATATTTATTCTGATTCTGTAAAAGAATCCATTTTTGTATTTAAATACAAATTCAAACGATTTATTGTAATGAATCAAAGATAAATACTTTATTTTTATTTATACGCTGAAAATATTGAAATGCAGAATTTGTCTTTGAAAATGTAAATAAGTTCCCTAGAGATTTCATACAAATAGAAAGCGTCAGGAAGAGCCTTTCTTTTACATATTTTAATGGTCGCTATGTTCCAAAATAGTTTATCTGGAATAATAATGAAAAAAAGAGAGTGTGGAAGTAAAGCACATACAAATATTTTTAAAACCTACCATTTGCTCAGTTTGAAAGTAACAGTAGAGAGCATTTCAGAAATAAAATAGAAATATTGTTATATTAGCAAGAAAATATTCAATTAGTTTTGTATTTTAAAGAATAATTGTTTTATTATTTTATTTATGTTTATGAGAACAATGACAACTAAGCATCTGATGTGCTATTACTATTAGTGCTGTGTAACAGTGTTTCTCAAACTGTCTGTACTTGCGACACAATTTTCAATCATAAATTTCATTGCGCCTCCTCCATCTTTACAATAGCGATGTGTCTGAATTCAATAAATAATTTGACGTAAAGCTGCAACACGTCTTAAATTATAAACTACTGTACAAATTATCAAGACAAGTATTAAATTTTGTATGTAATTTTATGACCAAGCCTTAGGGTCACTGGTAATTATTAAACTTGTTCTTAACCTAACGCTGTTAAATTAATTATGAAATACATCATGCAACACTTATATGTTATAAGAGTATTATATCAGAGTAAATGTGTGTATTTTACTTTTTATTATGTCAGAATGATTATATTTTTCTTCCTTTTAGTAACTTAATAATTTTATTCATTCTTTTTTTTCAACTATTCGATATATACTCGTGCCCCTTGTAAGGTTATCACGCTCCCCAAGGGGGATGATTCCCAAGTTTGAGAAACACTGCTGTATAATCACTTTATTAATTTTAACTTACCAGTGTAGCAGGAATCTAATACTCTATTTTAAAAGGACGAAGACCTTTATGTCTTTAAAAGCATCACAAGCATTTTTGTAATTAAACGAAATGCCAAGTTTTTGAATTAACATAAGACTGCTTAGGTTTCTACTTGCCCATCCTTATACATATTATAATTACGTGTAGTACATATATTGCTTCAAAGCCTCACATTAATATTAATCTTGGTATTGACTTGCCGACTCACACAAACTGAAAGACCAAACATACTTGCAGTATATTGACAAAAGATTAATATACCATGTAAGATTCACATTAACGTAATTAAAACTGAGAATCATGCATCGACCCTTACATACCCTCAAAAATGAGACCACTCCCAAGTGCTTTCACTAACTAATGATGGCTCCATATTTGTGGAGAATAACAACTTTTTGAATGGAGTAAAGGAGATTTTCCCCTAAATTAAACGTCAACAAGGAATTTGGAGATACATAGGGATTTTCAAAATGTTATATTGAGTATGATTAATGTTTCAGTAGAGGTGATAAAATCATATTTTTTCGGTAATAAAATAGCAAAAATGAATTCTAAAATCAAAATAAACGAACGATACTTTAACATAAATTAAGATGTGTGATTAACAAACTCCTCCCGCCCTCTCCTTTCGATATTAATGGATGAAGGCATTGTATTTCTAATTTATTAACTGAACGATGCATGCAAAAGCTCTATAGGAAAATTACGGTATATAGACACCCAAATGTCAAAAATATAGTACAGCACTTAAACAAATTGTACTGTAGATTAATCACAGCTGTAAAGAAGAAGCACACATAAAGTTTACATGAGATTCTACCTTGCTGTATATTTTTACACAATCATTTAAATAAACAATCAGTAATTCATTGACATAAATTTTAATCAATAATAAATTTAAAAATAAATACCTTTGGAGGTTATTCATGTTTTCAATTTATTTATTTTGCAAAAGGGTGTAGCTATTTGATAAACTCATAGTACATTTATAATTCCCAATTTTCTTATATATTTTTCTCTGCTTTATCATAAACTTAACTCATCTTTCGTTAATAAAAAAGCGATGTATCAGTGTGAACACACGAAGTGAAGTTAACTTCTTTGGTTTATGTATTGAACTGTATAATGAAGTTTTATTTTTGGAAATAATCTTATATATAGTTAACAAATTTATTATTATCATTATTTATTATTTCAAACTGTATTTTAAAATAATTAGGATGGAAAGGTATAAGTATAGACTAAATTTTCATTTTTCATTACATAATACTAAAAAAATTATTGTATGTATTTTGAGAAAAGTATCATCATTATTAGTCTATTTCCACTATGCTTGTAGGTGTTTCAATTACATATTTTAAAGGCATACTTTTGTTATAAATGGCTTTATTGTGTATATAAAAAAAGCTAATTCTTAAAAGAATATCAAGTAAAAAGTTGGAAATTTGAGTGGTATAAACATGTTGCTGTTCTAAACCTTATGATTTCCTTGTGACAGTAAGAAAACATCTTTGTTTAAAAAGATACATTACAATTTTGAATTGTTTTCAAGATTATTTTCTGCTCTTACATTTTATTATTTGCCACCAAGTTAAAAAATTAAGTTCTTGTATCCATTTAAAAAAATAAAATAATTTTAGAAACATAATTTATACCTGAAACATCGTATAACATCTTGTTTCAAAGTGTAAATAAATTCATTTAAATCCATGTACTGAAATCGAAAGTAATTTTATTCCAATATTTCGTAATCTATGTTTAATAAATTCGTAAAAGATGAAGCATTATTTAATAATTGAAAATCAGAAAATAAAAGGGAAATACTATAAGATCTCAAATTATCACATGAATATGTACGTTGTAATTACGGGTACATATGAATTATAAACAACTTTAGTCTGTTTAAAAATACCCACTACATTTTAAATTTAAAATTCTAGACGCATAGCACAACATACAAACTTTACAATGTAAAGTATATATTTTATTCTTTCCTAAAATGATTTTCATGACTAAATTTAAACCATTTCTGGGGAACTCCAACATTAGATGAAGCTATATACATGTGAATGAAGCAGGCTCAAAATATACTCGAATTTTCGATAAGTTATAATTGCTTATGGATAAATATGTTGATTTAATAAATGCTTTTTAAACCTGCATTTCTTTCTTACATAAGATGAATGAGTTTTAAATTCCAGTCACAATATAATTAAACTCTTTGGGAAAGTTACTTTCCACCTACTTGAAATGAATCTCTCGTTCTTGAAAGATAAGTCATTAAATAAATTTGGGGAACAAATGTAATGCACATTTCATTTTAAATGAAAATCAATTTCATTCATTCATGAAAACTTCAAACTATCTTCAACTTTAGATTTCAAATAAAACAGAGCACATAAAACTGTTTGCGACATTATAAATAAAAGTGTTATGCATATGTCATTTTAACAACTTAACTTGTGTTTTACTGAATGCGCAAAATTCTAATAAAATAAAATCACTTCAAAAATTGTCAAATAATTTTATTATGTTCAACATACATGTCAGAAAATATTAGTTTCTTGTATATCCTGCATCTTTTTCAATACAAATGTTCATTATTGCCAATATCATTTTACCTAGCTCTTCAAAACTATATGGAAAACAAATCAGCATATAGTCAAATCAATATTTTGTACCGTTCAGGACCATGATCACATAAATGTGATCGCGTTTCTTCCTCCACTGCCCACGGTATCATATATGTGATTGAGCTTTCCCTGCTCGTATGCCATGATCATACCGGTGTGATCAGAAGTTCGGAACATTTTTATAATTATTTTTACGAAGACTAGATGGCGATAAAAAACTGTTTCTTACTAAACTTTCAACTTCAATATGTGCTGGGCTGCATGTTTTTTACTTAGATCGAGATGTTTATATATATACAATTGCACATGTTTAATTTTTTCGAGAGAATCATTTAAAGGTTCGTGATCTATTGCTCTATGGAGTTCGGTTTATATTTTGAATAAGTTGGTTTTAGTTTTCTAATATTTTCTACATTCGTATGCAAAGGTATGGTTTTTTTTTGTCAATTTTTGAAAATGTAAACATTTTTTTTTTTTTTATTAATGAATACATTTTCCTTAAAATTCATTGTTTTCTTTTTAAATATAGCGAAATTTTTTTGTACTCCATGTTCAAATATTATCAACGATAGTAAATTGTAAGTTTAGCGTATTTGATTGCATTTAAAACTTTATATGAATTTTAAGGAAATTACGCGGGAGAAATTCGTCCAGTCCGTGTTACTTAATATGCTGCGAACATACGGGCAGGGAGGCGCTATTCTGTCCCCTTCCGCTGGTCCTGAAGAATGAATAAAAGTATATACTTTTATTTCATTCATATATTTATATATTATTAATTTCGAAAAAAAATGTGGTTTGCCATTCTATTCTGCATTATTCACATTTCTTTATATCATATCTACATTTGAGTCATTTGAAATCTGAATTAATGTTTCTTTAAATTGATGTTAACATCAGCCATTACTAATATATACCTCATATATATATCTATATATATATATATATATATATATATATATATATATATATATATATTTGAATTTATTAATCTCAGTTTTTTTATATTTGAAGGAAATATTTGGGATTTTTTTTTTTTTAGTCAACAAAAGTATTTTTAATCAATTGTTATTTTCCTCTGAATGCATACTGCAATATCTTTAATCAAAAATTTTTATCTAGCACGCGCTCTAATCTGCAAGATTGAAAATATTGCAGTTGAAAGCTTTTGGTTGTGCATTAATTTGTTTATTCTACTGAATTGGATACTTCATTATAATATTTCTGAAAAGTAAAGTTCGACCATTGTTGCACTATTGATTAAACAAAAGTAGTCGTAAATTCATCGATTTTGACTTCTCGTATTACTATGGTAATGATGAAATGACATTCACTGTATTCCCGGACTTTGCCATCAGTTAATTTGTTATCTACATAGAAATAATCAGTCGCTTGCTTAAAAATGTTTTTATAAAATAATGAAAATATATTAGATCTCTCTGAATTTTTTGAAAGCTAAGCATAGAAAGAATAGCATGATACAAAAATAATGTGAGTTTCATTTTTAATTCCATCAATACATAGTTCTAAAGAAATCAAGGATTAAAATTAAATGGATAATAAGAATCTCTTTCTTCTCTCTCTCTCTCTCTCTCTCTCTGACATTAATTATTCAGTAAAGGAAAATCACTATCCAGCATAAGAATAAGACAGAGTTACTCAACACTTTTTTCTGCTGGGCCGCATACATATGTCAGCTATTTTGCGCGGGCCTTGCATGAAGATAAATGGGGGGGGTGGAATGCTTTAAGACCAAGATAAGAATGGAAATTTAAAATGTGGAAAATTGAGCAAAACATTATAACTCTGTTTTTGCTATCTTTTATATTTTTTTTAATTTTGTCACTAACACTAAGTTAGAAGCATTTAGGAAAAGAAACTCCTCCACAATTTCACGCATCGGTAAAACGGTTTTCATATGATTGAAGGAGTATGCTATATGATATCAATAATATAACATACTTCATTGGATGTATTTATTACTGATGTGATATAAACACTGATAAAACACTTTGTTACATTTGCAAAGAAAATTCAAGAAAGCTTATTTATCAACTTTTGAAAAGATCTTCGAGGAAAAGTGTTGATTGAATGCCGGCTCCTGTTTTCATTGGTATTTTTTTTTAAATACAGCACTTTCGTGAAAAGTCAAACAATTACTGGTTCATGTTTTTTCACTACAAAATAGTCAACCTTCAATCCTTTTGAAACGATATATTTCCTTAGAATGTTTTCTCTTGCAAGATATAAAGGTAGTAAAAATTAATTCCACACCCATAAAACTGTCTCTCTACTCCGCTGTTGTCTGTCATCACTAACAATAACCAGTCCAAATAGAAATATATATATATATCAATTCGTAACCGTACGACACTGACAGCAAAAAAGCAAAAATGTGTGTGATACATTTGATTTTCTTTACACAGAGAATTTCCACCACATTTTTAATACAATATTTCTAAAATAGTAAATTTCTCAGAAAATGGGCCATGACCGAACTTAAAAAGGTTTGGTGGGCCGCAGGTTGAGGATTGCTGGAATAAGGACATAAATCCATAAAAAAGCAGAAAACAGTTAGACATTAAATAAAAGTTTCGACTTTCCGATCCAAACTAGACCGCTTGTATCCCTACTTTCCACTATAAAGGGAAAATGTAAAGATTTATCAGTGAAGTTCTTTCAAATTCCTTCAATTATATCTTGGAGTAACATTGCATACATAAAATTTTTGTGTCTCGAAATGCAAATTTATATAGAAAATAATTATAGTAAAAAATTAGTATGACAGTAATTATAAACACAGGGACCATCTTCTTGGTATACTTGCATTTGGTGTTACCTTTATATTTAAAATATAATTTAAAGATTTCAAATACTTTCTTATTGCCTTAAAAGGGAAATGATCGAGAGTTAACAGTTTAAACAGCTTTTATGCCAAATTTGACCGATAAATTCAGAGAGGTATTACGGTGAGCAAATTGAAACAACAATCACCCATAGAACTATAAAGGGGGTTGCAAGCCATGCTTAGTTGAAGTGATTCAAAAAGTATTTATAAAGGGAGTGATTTCGAATGGGTTTGAAAAAAGTGCAACGAAAGGAAAGACACATGTTTATTCGACGTAAAACAGATTTAAAATCACGTACAATGCATTGCAGCTCGACGTCATGGAATAATGACCAGTGATTATCTGGGAATTGTTCAAAGTTGTGGCACCCGCTGGTCACTGGCGACACCAACTAACGGGAAAGAGATTTTCGCCGGGTGGCTGCTGGTTGACGTCGATTCAGCAAACCGTTGAATAACTCGTCTTTCAGTTCAAGTGTGAGCATCCTGCTTTCTTGCCCAACGCATTATGACTTGTTACCCAAAGATCCTGTCTCTCACATCCACCGATCAATGCTCATAAAGGGTGGATATGTTGCAGACCCAGCCTTCTCGGAATATGTACCGACACATTTCTGTGTCGAGGCGTTCATTGCAGAGGTGAACATAAGGTGCCTTTCCGCATATTTCTCGTTTGTGTAATCTAACATTTGTTAGTTAATGCAGTTTAATAACCAAACTTTATGCAACATCCATCTATGACAACTTGCTCATCACTTTTATTCTCCCTCAAACAAATGGAATGAGCCCCTCTCGTCTGGATCATTGTACCCCCAAAGACTACAATTATCCTAATTTTCTCAAACAAAGTGGTTTGCGACCTCCTACTCTATAGTGATTTGTCGTCTCCATACTGTCTACTCACCTCGAATTTGTCGGTCGAATTCAGCAACATAATTCATGCAATAGATTGTTATTAAACCAAAATTATGTCCCTATCTGAAAGATCCTTTTCAAGAACGATATTTATAGCAAAATAAAAATAAGAAAAATAAGACTCGATGCGGTATTTAATATTAGATGGGAGAATATATATGTATATATATATATATATGTATATACACATATATATCTACTAATATTATAAATGCAAATGTAAGGTTTGTTTCATTTCCCTTTCACTCAAAGGCTTCTTAACCAATCATGGGAAACTTTGTACACATATTCAACTTTGGGTATTACAAGTAACCTGGATATACTCTGTTTTATTAAAATAATCACTTTCCATTCTAATATTGTAAATGAATGAATGTAAGTTTGTTTGTATATAATTGCCTTACAAATACTATCTTTATATATAAAAATCTTCTGTGCGCGTGTATGTGACTAAATTCCTCTAAACAGCTGAACCGATTTGGATGAAATTTTGTGTGGGTTCAAGTGGATTCGAGAATGGTTTTTAGTTTAATTTGGTTCTATATCGCAATTAGTGAAAAGTTATTAATTAAAGACATTAAAAACATACAACCTAATATATTCCCTGCATTGTTGTAACAACGTTATTCTTATAAAAATAACGTAAGTTGGCTTCGAAAATCTATTTTCAGCCAAACTAGCCAAACCGGTCTTTTTATTGTTCCACAAATGCAGATGAATCACGTTTTTTAGCGCGTTTCTAATTAATATCTTTTTAAATAATGTTTATATATGTAATTATTCGGGTAGGTATTATTATGTGACTGAACTCCTCTTAAATGGCTGGACCGATTTTGATAACATTTTTTTGTGTGGGATCAAGTGGATTCGAGATTGATTTAGATTCACAATTCAGTCCAATATCACAATTAGTTAAAAAGATATTAATTACAAACCTTAAAACGCATAATTGTTTTCCCCCTTTGTGCTGTTTCTTCTGCTAATGTCTTTCGCAGAAAAAAAGAAAGAAAGGGTGAATATATTTTCAACACTTTTTAAATTGCAGTCTATTTTCTATAAAAATCAGTCAAATATTACAGCATTGGATTGATCGGAAGATTTCATTTCAACACGATACGGTATATATCTTTATATATATAATTCTTCTGTGCGTGTGTATGTGACTGAACTCTCTAAACATTTGAATGATTTGGATAATATTTTTTTGTGTGATTCAAGTGAATTCGAGGAATGATTTGATTCACAATTCTCGATATCGCAATTAGTTAAAAATGCCTAGACTATACAAGGGTACACGATTATTCTAAAAAATCGTGACAATATTCTTTTTGAGAGCCTATGTTTGAGCAGCAAACTTCTAGCTGAAGTTGTATTTCTACCACACACAGATCCCAATGATTCTTTCAGACTCATCTATCCATTCAATGTTTTTGCAATTTCAAATTAGCTTGGTATTTATTATGACCATTAATAAAGCCACAAGGTGAAACAATGACAATTTGTGGCTTAGATTTTGAAAACCCTTGCTTTTTGCATCACCAATTATACGTTGCAAGTCGGTGGTTCGGCAAACCATCGCATTTACTTATTTTATATCAAATTATTATCCCTCAAGAATTAACCAAAAACACTGTACATTCCATTATTACGATAGATTATTATTTGTCTGCATTAAAAAAGTATCTGATTATGAAAATAGCTCAGTTTTTATCTTTTAACCCTTTAATTAAAACAAGTTTAAGTTGTGACGGGCTCACGCGTTTTTTCATTAATATGTCCTTGTGAGATCTTTGGGGCCAAAATAATTGGCAAGTCTTTTCCAACTAATATTATAAATGCGAATGTAAGTTTGTTTGTTACACTTTCACGCCAAAACTACTTAACCAATCATCATGAAACTTTGTACACATATTCTTGGAGGTATTAAAAGTAACATAGGATACTTTTTAATAAAAACAACCATTTTTCAAGTTCTCTACTAATATAAATGCGAATGTAAGTTTGTTTGTTATACTTTCACGCGAAAACTATTTAACCAATCATCATCTGCGTG
>BMAU01013775.1:0-11278 GCA_019973935.1 Trichonephila clavipes
AGCGAAACCAGACCATTCGTTGCACGTTTTGTTGGAGTACATAGTCCTTCCGGACTCTAACCTCCTGTCCTGGAATGTAAGTGACTGTAAAAATTTACCAATGCCCATTTTATAAAGATTATGTATTATAAATTTAGAATTAAAATATTGTTGTATGCACTTTTAAATAAAAAATAAACAATAAAGTTAAAACTAAAAGCTCTTTAAGGAGCTAGCAAATCTGAGCCAATGAGAGCCCAAAGTGGGCGTGAGACAAAGCTGGCCAATCGAGGTTGCAGCAGAAGAAACGTGATCAGGAAAGTGCAGGAAAAATATCTTGGAGATGGAGAAATTAACAGTGAATGAGAGAGGGAGCATTCCTATTGGCGAGCCAAGGGTTCAGCTAATTTGGTATAAGTAGAATCAAAAAGGAGATGACCAATCAGAAGCGATAATACTGATTCAACAGAGTTGATCGCAGAGAATGGACAAATTAAGAATTAAGAAATACAAAAAATTAAGAGAAAAATTAATCAAAATCGGGATTGACCAACACATCTCTTGGCCTTCTAACAGAAGAAGTGGGAATAATGAAATTTGGAATATCTTGAATAGATGGGCAGTCATGCTCATCTACTGTTTTAAAAAAGTTAGTGGAGATTTTTTACGGATTAGTCTAGTCCTAATAGTAGGGAATGTTAAAGTTTTCTTCTAAGATCGACATTTCTCATATACCAACGGGCATCGAGAATCTGTCGTATGATTACGCTTTTGAGAGCTTTCAAGTAAATTTATATTGGTGTTTGCTGCACGACCCCAGACTGGTGCGGCATAAGTTAAGAAGAGGTTTTAAGATCAGAGTATAGATAAGCAGTTTATTACGTCTACTTAAATAGAGACTTGCGACATATAAGGGAGTAATATTTATGCGTTACATTTTTAAACTTAGTTCTAATTTGTGTGATGTGTTGTCGGAAAGTGAGAGTTTTATCAAGGTATACACCAAGATATTTGGTGTGTGATGAGACCAGGGGATTCTTTGGTTTTGAAGAGTGATTTCAGGGGTGGGACTCTTTGCGAGAAAAATACTGCCTCTGTTTTTGAGCTGTTGAGCGCGATTTTCCAAACGGAGAACCAGATCTCAAGGTGTGAGCCAGGTGTTCATTGATGTTCTCGACAAGGATGTTGAGGTTTTTGTGTCTGCTTAGTATAGCTGTATCATCTGCATACATACAGAGCATGGTTTTAGTACTTTTTAGAATATCGTTTACATATAGATTGAATAAAAACTGGGCCTAGAATTGACCCTTGGGCAACTCCGGCACTACATAGATCTGAGTTTTGAGAATAAGTGCGGTTAATTTGACGGGAAACTTCTATTACTAATGTAGGATTTTAAAAGTAGGATTAGTGGAGTAGGAATATTATAGTTAATTAGTTTGAAGAGTAGGCCTGTATGCCATACTCTGTCAAATGCTTTCTTGTATGTCTAGGAACACTGCAGCTGTGCACCGACCCATATTGTTTACTTCCTTGATATACTCAACAACTCGGAGTAATTGATGAGTAGTGCAGAGACGAGGACGGAACCCGTGCTGCTCCGGTATGAGGATCTTTTTGGTTTCAAGGAAATCGCGTTTAATCTGGTGGAAATGATTTTCCGCCAGTTTACTTAAAATGATAAGTAAAGATATAGGTCGGTCGGGATTCCGCTAACGTGGGATCTTTCCCAGGTTGTGAGAATCGGGACCACTACTGCAGTCTTCCAGGCACTCGGAAAGTATACTGAGGGTTAAGCATGTTATTAATTATGTTAGTGATTTTAAATATAGTTATGAGTGGAAGGTGTTTAAGCATTTTGTTAGTGATTCACGTCTCTTCCAGGACATTTACGAACTTTTAATCTTTTAATATAAGAGGTGACTTTCGATGGAAGAGCGGGGAGGTATTTGATGAGTATTGTTAGTATTAGCAGTGAAGTATGCATCAAAACAGTGTTTGTAAATGTATTCGTCTTTGTGTGGGTTCTGAATATCATTTAATTGAAATTGACTCTCTAGCTGACTGAGCAATTAATTCTGTTTTTATGTGTGTCGTGCTGAGAGCTGTACCGGTCGGGGCCGTTAAGGGCTGAAATCGGGGCGGCCTTCCTTCTGAACGCTTTGGCGGTACCCCAAAGGGATCCGTCTTCAGTGTCCAGAGAGGTGAGTGTGTTCTCCCATACTTGTTGTCTGTAGAGATTTACTTTTCTTTTAATGGCGGTGAACAAACAACGGAGTTGTTACTCATTCGTTATTCAATTTGAAACCTGTTAAGAGGCTCGTTCTTATTGGCTGCGTCAGAGAACATTTATTTTGTTTTCGTCATCCAATGGGTAGATCGGGGATTGCTTTCCACTACTTAAACATGAGGTTAAGCTGATTGATTTACTGTTATAGTTTTTCTTTTTCTTTGTTTGTTATTATTTGGATCGTTTCAAAGAACAGATTAAAACTAATATTTCAAAAAAGGTTGATTAAGAGGTAAATTAATTTTGGTAAAAAAAAAATATTACATTTTTCGGGAGGAGAAAAAGGAGCTGGATTACACCTACAAATATATCATTAATAACATTTTTAAAAAATTAATAAACTCATTTCCAGTAAGCTAAGGTTTAAACGAAAATGTTTAAGATTAAACATCGGTTAACACACGAAATAATATAGAACGGTCCCATTCAAACCACTTCATGCACCTTTTCTCTTAACATGAAGCAAAAATCGCTTAACCTGAAAGATTCCCACTCCTAGGAATGAATAAAATATAGGAGAAACACCAGCCAGATTGGACTGTTTTACCTTGTAGCATTGGAAAATTTCGTTGCAGTAGATGGTATTATGTGTGTAACCCCAATTATTGAAAGAAAAATACACTTTGGAGTTTGTTCCAAATTACAAAAAAAATATCATTGATGCAGATTCCGACGACGAGAATTGCATAAATAATTTTACTTATTGTTCCCACATCATCCGAAATGAAGAACAATATCAAAAAAATGTGCAGTTATTTAGACATACATTCCAATGGTGAAATGAGCAACAGAATGGACAACATTGAACAATTCGTTGAGAAATTGAAGGCAAAAAAACACAATGCAAAGAAAAATTATGAGGTTATATTCCAAAAACTCAATACATGTTTTGTTTCTGAAAAATATTGAAAATTTTGAATTAAATTTATTTTTTTGTAAATGTTTTGTCTCGTTGATTTTTATTAAATATATGCATATATACATATCATTGTAAATAAACATAAACTCTAATAAACTTAACTTTGTTAATGTATGGTTTTTTGCAATATTTTTTAACATCGAAATTATTTCCTACACGAAAAAAATGTTAGTTTCGTGTTAAGTGATTCATTACTCCATATAATATCTCTCAGACAAGAAATAGAGTTCAATATGCTTTACTTTATAAGAAGAAAATGTGTGATAAAAATATATTTACATTTAATCTTTCATTTAAAATACATAACTTTTAAATTAATCATCCACACTTACTTTAAATAATGACTTTAAGGTATCCGACTAAGTTCGGAACCGTGATATTAACAAAACGCATGAATGGATAATTTTCGCGATATTTAGTCTCTACCATTTAAGTACATAATGCATCCTACTCAGAATGGTGTTTAAGGACATTTTTGTCAAAAAAATTATTTAAACACAATATTTTGGCAAAAGAAATTAAGAAGTTAGAGTGACTCTTTTTAAGGAAATGTTCTTTCCCCTTTGTGAAAAATGCTTTCGTTGTAAACAATATTTTACCTGCATATAGTTCAGACTGACCATCATTGTAAAGGAGGCAGGCGGTAGATCATGAAACGTGTTTTCGGAAAAGAATTCACATTATTTTCAGAGTTTACAACCGATTGAAATAATTATCGGTATTTTTTCTTAAAATTTCTCCCCCTCTGTTGTCGTAAAACATGGATAAACCCCACTTCTAAGCTATGTACTTCAAAAAATATAATTGGAAGGTCTCTGTAGAGAGGTCACGAGGCTGTATACATGAAAAAATATTATTATAATAGAGAGAATTTTTTCACAAAGAGAGGGGTTCTATTTTGAAAATGGAGGAGTCGTTCTATCTTCATTTTTTGTCAAAATGTTGTATTTAAATCATTTTTTATTGTGATACTATTCTTAAAACAATTTTATCAGCTTTATTTTCTAATCTAAGTGACACTAAATAATATCATAAATGTACATATATTTACATACGCTTTTTGCAAAATCACGATTTCGAACGTAGTTGGACTACCTTAAGTGAACAATTCTTGATTTACGTTGTTGAAGTTATATTTATTTAAATTTTTACCAAAAAAAGCTTATATCCTGCGCTTCTGCTAAGCTTAAAAATAAATATCACAATGAAAAATGCAAATTTTTAGATAAATAATACAAAAGACATAATATTGATTTAATGAAGATCCCCTATATATGCAAGAAGAAGGAAACTAAAGAATGAATTATCATACTAGGCAATAAAATTTAATCTGCCATTAGAATGATTTCTTTGAAATTAACTAAATAATACAAGTAAACAATTCACTGGGAAAAATACAATACAGTTGTTGCAATAAAAAAACATATATTTTATGCTTAATTTGAAGGGATTTTTATACGGTCATGAAAGTATTCAAAAGAGTTTAATTTTTTATTCTTGTTTTAATCTTTACTATATTTAGAAGTTACGGATCTTTTTTAGCATTTTTTTTTACTCTTTTCAAATTTCCAATGACTAATACTATAAGCAGAATATTTTCTCCTTATATTAAGTAACATTTACGCAATAAATGTGCAATATATGCATATATTATAAATTTATATAAAAACTTTAAAAACCTTTGAGAGCAGTTTTAGTCAGATTCATTTGGAATTTAATATTCTCATTAATTTATTGGTAATAAATCACACATACTCCCCACAATCAAAAAACATTGCATATAACTTTGCAGACACTGTATAATAAAATGATCGAGGGTATCTAACCGCTTTTGTTATGGACATAAAAAGACAGAAAAACATAATTAAAAAAATACTAAAACATCACGAAAAATCGTATACTATTATTAGAAACATAAACTCAGTTGAGGTTACTTTAAATCATTTAGTATCTTTCAATTTTAAAGAAGTCGCGGTATTTTTTCCATCGGTTATCGTTTGGAACAGAAATATTTTCTCAAGGTGAACTCAAATTTTGTATTTGTGGTGAACTTATAATAAGCAATATTTCAGAATTCTCTTTACTATACAATAAAGATATTTAAGAATAATTTTTTGAAACTTTTGAAATTTATTAGTTTTACAGCTAAAAAAAAATATTATGGTATTTTTCCTGTAAATTCTTCAGTATTAATTTAGCTAGAAAACTTACGTTTATCGTATGTTTCATTTTTATTTTTAAATATTCAGAAAAAAAAAATTTTGAAATAATTTTATTATAATTTTAATCATTTGGAGCAAATTAAATAGTACTTAAAGAATGGTGAAGCAATTGAATAACTTGAAATTCTATGTAAGTGCAGCAAACAAACGTTGCGTTTAATACATAAATATACATGCATATTAATAATTGTGTTGCTTCCGGTTCATACCAAAAGAAATGAGACTACTGATATTTGAAACGGAAGATTTCAGACCATATACATATTAAGCTATTGGGAATAGATTCCCCAATTCACAGTATGCTAAAAACTTTTCTCAATGGTTATATCACGCGAAATTATATATATAAGTATCATAAATCTTATTAAACCAAACAATCGAAACATTTGATAGTATTTTGCGGGACTCAGAAATAATAATTAAGTAAATAATAACCTGTCTTAAAAATACAATCAATTATGTTTATCAGTCAGATGCCTTTGTAACGTCAAATCAAATATTTCGGTGGGTGATTACTTTACGAACGAGAACATAAACATTTCATAACGCATGTTCGAAATAACGAATTTCCGCAGTTTCTTCCAGAACGTAACACTAGAAAAGATATTTAAATATACATAAAACAATCAACATATCTCATCAAAAGAATCATCAAATTGTTCTAACCTCCATTCCAAAGTATATATCAAATCCTCTGATGATCGGTTTCAGTAAGAAAACTAAGTTTAATCCGAAAAGAGTACTATGTTTTGTCATTATTTATTCAAACAAGAAGCAACGTCTAAATATTTCCTTCAGTTCCGTTTTACACACAAAAGTAATTGCGTAACCCTGCTAGTTTTTGGAACGTATTGCAACTGGAATTTTTTATTGAATTCTTAAAGGTTCGGTGAATTGTATTGAAGATGAGAGATTTTTCATCACATTTTTTGTAGACTACTTTGTTCTAGACATAAGTTGTAATTTGTGAGGATGATAACTACTGGTATTTTTATAGTGATAAGAAAATGCTGGTTTTCCTGGAAAATAAGGATTGTGAGAATCACTTGCTTTTCTTTTTAAAAAATAGTAAATGTAGTATTGAAGTTGTAGCCTTTCTCTTGTATGGATTAATTTCATGAATCTATATTTCAAATGTAATATTATTGGCCCATGGGGCATAGGTCTATGGGGCTTAGGTCAATATTAAAGGAAAATTAAAAATATGATTAGGAGAAAAGTTGAATGTCGGGATAGTGAGGATAAATAGTGCGGCTTCTTTGACCATGAGACGATATTTTTTTAACCTTTTTAAAGAATCGTGTACGTCTAGCTATGGTATTTGAAATAACGTGGTTGCAATTAAGTTCTAAGGTTAACCCTTCTAACCGGATAGCACGGAAAATTCCGTCAGTGTAAAGATGCTTCGAAAATGCACTGCACGGATTTTTCTGCCTTCAAGTAACGTTTTCAAAAGCGGATTAGCCGCACTTTTCTGAAATCCTTTCCCCCTTTAAAGGTTTAACATCTTGAAAGATAATTAGGGACGGTGGAAGCAACACAGCAGGACACTAATAGGAAGTTTTATGGCTCGCAGGAAACCCCGTGTTTTGACCCTGGGGCAATCGTAAAAATCGAGGGGAAATTTCTTTAGACCCCAGGAAGTGTTTATTTGTTACCTCGTTTTTTAAAGTTTTGTAAAGTCCCAACGCATAAGTAAAATATGTTACAATTCCCTTTTGGTTTCATATTAATTTGAAACTGTAACAAGTTGGGGCGTGTCAGTGCAATCTGCTATTTTATATAGTTAGACAAATTATCTTTTTTAAGTATATTCTTTCGCTTCATTTTTCTTATTTTAATCAAAGCTTTCAGTTTTTTGAAACATGATTATTTTATTATAAGATACCGAAAAATTAATAAAACACCAAACTCTTTAAAATTTGAAACCTTTTCAATTTTTCCAACCACTGAAAATGAATAAATTTAAACTTCATCAAATCATTTGAAACATTTTCTTACACTTTGATAAAAATAATAACGAAAAAAAACTAATTAAGATTTATTTAGTTTTTTTTTATTTATTTTAGATTTCAAGGCCCAAGTGTTCAGGGAAGTTTAAGTACAGTGCCTAGTTATATATTGTTAGAAATACACCGAATTATATTTGAATTTTAAGTGCTTGAACTTCAGTTTACATCAAAGACAACATGAATGAAGATTTTCACACATTTTTTTATAACTTGAATGTTTGAATAAATGGTAATCATAAATATACGGAAACATTTACAGTAGACATTTATGCATATATATAAACATAAAAATCAATTTTAAATTCGAGCTATTCAAAAACATTCGAATTATTGTTCAAAAATATCTATTTATACAAAATACCTCAACATTTATCTTTTTAAAGGCTAACTGAATAAGTAATTAAAATCTGGATATTTTTTGAAATCTCGACCGTATAAAGCTAGAAATTTTATGTTAGAAATTCCATTTGAAATTTCGAAAAAAAATGCATCTCGCAGTTAAAAATTATTTACCATAAGTTTTAGCAATTGTTTGAGTATAATAAAAATTTCAAATTTTATTATATAGCTTCTTTTGGTATCTTTTAATATATTTCGAAGATTTCATACAATTCAGTTGGAAAACTGCATGCTAAGAGCAAAAAATATACTAAAAAAAATTGATGAATATACAATTACAATAAATTCTTACATAGAAGCAAAACTGAGAAGCTAAAGCGTAGGAATGAAAAATTTTGAGTATATCTGAAGTAGTTTTCGAAATATTTATTTTAAAGTTCAGAAAATTTGTGTGCGTTATGTTATACTTAATATTAATTAAATGGTTAAAATAATGTGTGTTAATATTAGTCATGTAATCGTTTGATGACACATTCATATACTAATAAAAATTATCATGGTCATTGATGCGAATGTCAAGAATTTTATGTAATTTTAAATTCAGACATTAAGATATTGATGTAGAAAATATAAAACGACCATCTAAAATACATAGAAAAATGCAGTCTGCTATAAAATGATCTTGACAAACAAAATCCGGCATTTTCACTTACTATGGCAGAGCCGGCTTAGTCAGGGCGATCTGGAAAAACAGAGAGAGAACCGCGGTTTTGATGGATGCCGCTCTAGCTTTTAAAGTTCCCAGGAAAATTATATATATATATAAATTACAAATGCAAAAATAAATCTTGTAATTTTCCGTACATTTTTATAACAACGAATTGTGGAATTGGCTTCCAATACATTGTTGTGTTTGACAATATGTAAGGTAACCAACCCTACTTTAGATAGATTTGTACTACTTTTTCGTAACCGTATTCCTTTTAAAATTAATTCGTGCAGCCGAAATACACCTTTTGTACCCTTAAAAATTTATGTAAACTATAACGGTTAATTTTAATTTATGCAACTTGTGAAATGTTCATAATTAACCATTTCCGTCTAAACAGTTTACATGAAAAAAAAAAGTTTGGACTCCCCTCATTCATTAGGGATTTATATAAGATTCTAACATTAAATTTTATTTTTCACCGAATAGGATCGAGTGGTAGTGTATAGTGCTTCCACACCACAGGTCTGGGGTTCTATTAACGGGCTGCGCAAGGTCGACTCTGCCTTTCATCCCCGCTACATTGGGTCGATAAATGAGTACCAAGCTTGCTTCGGGTCTTAAAGACTGAAGGTCTCTCTTCAGACAGACCACCAAATCGGGACATCTGTTCATGCACCTCAGCGTCCAATGGTCACGTGTATTATGATGGGCACAGTAGTTCCTGGCCCTCATGGATTGTTGTGCCACTGAGTTTGAGTCTTAAGTTTGAGGATTACTCTCACTTTGGGGATACCCCTTAGATAAACATGTATTTCCACTCATTTGCAATTAAACATTTTTCTTTCAATTACGTTTATTTCAGAAGGAAGTTTGATTTTTCAAATGTATTTGCTTAATAACATGTATATTTGTGTATTATATTAAACATTTTATCAATCCAAAATTACATGTTTTTAAGCTCCCTCTAAAAGCTTTTAGGATTTTACAACTGATCTTACAATCCATATACGTTTTATAGTAGTATATTTAAAAATGATAAAGACATTTTTACGACTGTGTGAGCTTTTATGCCTCGTTTATAAATATAAAAAATTGCATTCAGCTACAGTTTTTAAAATGTACTGAAATAAGTGGAGGAATAGGATACTTACATATTATGAATATTTTTGACTGCAGTAAGATATATTTTATATTTCAGTTTCTTTACAATTTGAATAGAAGTTGTAAGCCATTTTGCGAATAGTTTGATATTGAGTATAAACCCATAGGCTGTTTAATA
Source organism: Trichonephila clavipes (assembly GCA_019973935.1). Lineage (NCBI taxonomy): Eukaryota > Metazoa > Arthropoda > Arachnida > Araneae > Nephilidae > Trichonephila > Trichonephila clavipes. The sequence goes on from BMAU01013775.1 coordinate 9,753, forward strand.
TTGTAAAGTGTTTTTACTTTGATACCAGCACACATTAAAATAAGGCTCATTTGCAGTTATATGATCAGCTTCAGTGATATTTAAATTTTCAAAAATAGTCTACACGTACGAAAACATTCTTTCACAACCACACACCACATCTCTCATACTATATCTTCCCTACAGCAGGAAATATTTGTGTATACTGAAAAATTTAATACAGGATACATTTCCAAGTGTTAAATTTGTTTTTAAAATTTGGTATGAATACATTGTGGAACTGTCGGTTAACTTCACTGAACAAAATTGTTTTAAGTGTACTGTTTTGAAAGACAAAATTAATTAGGGAGAACTTTTCTCACAATAGAATTTGTAATGACTGAATTGTGTGAAAATGTAGTTATCGATGTGTGACATTTTCCTTGTAATAAAAGAAACAGAAAGATAAGAAATTTAACTTGAGTAGAAAATGGTTAGAAGTACTGTCATGCGCATTTGAAGAAGTATATCTCCCATTAAAATTAAAAATTATTGACTGAATGTGTGTTATGTCCATCACAAATGCCGATGTAGAAAAGGAATTTTTATTTAATACAAGAAGTTCGAAAAGGAGAACACTAGGAAGGAAAATTTAAATTTTTTCCGAAAAATATTCAGTTAACATAAAAATATCTTTTATATGATTTTAATTAAAATAAATTAAAAGTATTGAAATCCTTTTTTATGCTATTTTAAATTAAAAATATAACTGAATAGAGAAAGATCGGTTTTTATTTCATAAATATAATCATCAGTATGTATATCACCGTATGTACTAGTTATTGTGTTATTGTTTAAAAAATGAGATAGGGCCTTTGCTCTTTTTTACCTCATTACTTTTTTAAAAAACAGGAAAGTGAGCGCGTTTTCTTACTCTCATATTCAAAAATGAATACAGGATACTTTTTCTGGTTCAAATCCAGTACCAAATATATATATATATATATATATATATATATATGTCTCTTAATTTTTAAAAAATGACAGAAATATAAATTTTTGTTTGAAATATATATTTATTTTCTACTCTTTGCTTGACAAACTAACTATTTATTTCACTTCTCTTTTTTTTCCACTTTTTTTTTTTACCCTACATTTTGTTTTTTAATTTTACTGTGACTGAACATATAGGAGAAAAGCACCGCAGAATTTCCCTCTACAGCTTTCAAAGAAAGGTTGCCCAGGAGCAACTTAACAGCTAAGCTGTTAAACGATTGATCTCTTGGTTCTTACTTGACAAAGGAAGCGAACTGGAGTCATAAAGATTGTCCCCGTTCGACCTCCAGGTTCTAAAGGAAAGGAAGAAGTCACGTTGCATTTTAAACGGCGAGACTTCAAAATAAGGGTTAAGCGCTTTCCCGGCTAACTTTTCAAGGAGGGAAGGTATCCACTTAGAGGGTTGAGTAATAAGAAAGGGTTATAGCAGTGCTTCTCAAACTTTCAATACTTGCGACCCAATATTCAATCATAATTTTTATCGCGCCCCCTCCATTCGAATACAATGTATT
>BMAU01013777.1:0-10659 GCA_019973935.1 Trichonephila clavipes
GGGCGCGAGCGTATGGAAAATTTAAAAGATTTTTTTTAAAAAAAATAACCGGAAATAGAAGTAAAACAAAATGCTTTCTTCCATAATAAAAAAAAATACACAACAACTTACTGACATAATTTATGTTTATTATCTGGCTTTTTTCCGTCAAATAGCTATCTTTGATCCCAAAACCAAATTAAAGAAAAAAAACATTTTGTTTTATTTGCTGTATTTTCTCAATGAGAGATTTTTTTTATTACGTTTTAACATAAATATTACTCGTTAAAAAAAAAACGAAACCCAGACCCTGAGAAAAATTCTGAAGATAAACAATTCACCACTGTAAATATTATTGAAATACTGTACATTAGTTGTAGAAAAAGAAAAGGAAGTCATGATTCACTTTCAGCCAGGCTGCATAGTACGTTTTGCTAATCATTTGATTGACCTTCAATCTTATGGCATGTTTATTATCAATATTAGTTCCTCCCATTTTTATGCGTTTCCTTTTCGCTTGGGGAGATTGTAAATAATTGAGTTTTGCGATATTTGAAAAAAGAATTGATTGGTTTTAACATTTCTGTAGGATAATTGAAAAGTGTCTGATTTGCGTCCTTTATTATCGTCTTGTACTTTTGAATCATTTAGTTCGGTTTATTGGATTTTCTCAAAGTCATCAAAGAATTGAATAGTCCTTGAAGGTAAGTATGCTTTCTGAATTAAAATATTCACTAGAATTCCGATTTGTATCGTGTACAGTAAAAATAATTCTAAACAAATGATTGGGGTGACTGAGTCCCCCGCACTACCATTAATGTTAGTATCGAGAACGCGCCTGCTCCCGGGTTAAAACATTTTGAAGTCTTCTCGCTTTAAATGTAAAAGTAACACAATTATTCTTCATCAGATTTTATATTCTTTTTCATAATTTAACATTAATTCTAAATGCTAATAGTGTGAGGTTTAAAATTACAGTCCTTTTAAACAGTTATTTACAATTATAGCATTTATCTAAAAAAAAATATTATTTTTACATTTTTGTATACAATGTCGTGCACACAGTTTTACTCTCCTTACATTTCAGCTATTATATCAAGAATAATGTTTTATTTTTTTAAAAATGAACTCGTGTGAAGAGTCTCGGTGTTTCAAGCCAGTATACGTTTGATGTATCAGTACTGAAGAAGGTATTTTATAAATAATTTCTTATTACTGAATTTGGCCGTAGTAGCCGAGTGGTATAGGTATCGGATCGTGGCTTGCCTTGTCACGAGTTCGAGCCCGTGAGTACCACTAAAGACCCGCCGTGTAGGGCAGCGATGCACGTTAAATCTGTTGAGAGTTGATACGTTTTCCCGTTGGTGTGGTAGTTAGGAGAGAGGGGTGCCAGCTGAGGTGTCATCCACGTCACTTGACCATGGTTCAAAATTCGTCAAAAGTCCTCGTGCAGCTGAAACAGTGCGACGTTAATATTCAATCAATCAATCTTATTACTAAATTAAGAACAAGTTTAATAATTATTAGGAAACTTCCACAGGCTTGTCTTGTAGAGGAAAGTTTCTCAAAGGAAGGTTTAATATCAGAAATTGACACTTAAAGAGTTATTTTTCTATATTTAGCTGAGATCTATATTTTGTCTTCGAGCCATCCACTGCAGAAAATTCGGTTTGAAAAAGTTAGGATATTGAAAATGGTAATAGTATACGAAGTGCTTTTGTTTTCAGTTCAGATAATTCCTCACCCACTTCTACCCAAATTCAAAAGAGCGATTTATTACAAAATTGAATTTTTTAATTTTCACTGGATATGAAATCTATGAAGATTTCTTCTTCGAAGTTGAGAGCCCTTCTGGAGTATCTTGAAATAGATCCCTAAAATCCACTCGTAACTTGCTACCAAGCTGTCTTCATTCAGAAAATACTTTTAAAATTCTTTGCCAACATAGCTAAATGATTTACATGTTTTAAAACAACTTTCACATGTTGTTCTACAGATTTGTATATTTTAACACATATCAGGCTGGGGCTTTTTTTTCCATCATTTACTTCCCAGTAGTGGTAAATCAAAATTTAAGTATTTTGAGAAGATCCCGCCTTGATTTAATTTTTCAGAACCATGCTCGTTCGTCTGTGTACTTGTGATTCTTTATTATGGTCGAATGTTTGCTTACGACTTAAAAATGTATGTATGATATTGTTTTAATCTACCGCCGTAAATACTTAATTACCGTGAATTACAATTAACGTGAAAATTTAAAATGTACATTCAAGCTAGATTCGGTAGCTATAGGAATATCGAGTCGACCAAAACTGACTGGAATTGTACGAGGGAAAAGCATTTTTTACATGTTTTTGCAGACGTCCGATAGGTTGCCCAGACTCACGCAAACGTACCCTATAATGCCAGATGTGATGGATATGATGAGAGCGACATTGACTAGACTATTTTCTAATGACATTTGTATTTTGAGAAATGAATGCTGAAGGGGAAATAAATCTTTAATTAAATACATCATTTGCGATCTGTTCCAATTTAAAAATTAGAGAAAGAAAATTAACATAATTCTAAGTAATATATATTTTAAGTAATTTTCTTAAAATATATATTATAAAAGTTACATATACACAAAATTTAATATACTTATCGTATTAATTTGTACGGTTTAAAATTAAGATCGTATTGTAACTTTTAGCGTCTCTCTCTCAAAGTGCATTTTTGTGCAGTAAATACATTGTTGTTGTACAGGGGGCGAGACAAAAATTATGATTGAAAATTGGTCGCCAGTATTCAAAGTTTTGAGAAACACTGCTTTTAATGTATGAGTGGTGCACAGAGTATTTTATGACTAATTAATTAATACTAAATTAAGAACAAGTTTAATAATTATTAGCTACTTCCATGGGCTTGTCTTACAGAGCAAAGTTTTTGAAAGGAGTTTTTAAGATAAGAAATTGACCCTCTGAGTTCATTTCTATATTTAGCTGATATCTATATTTTTGTCTTCTAAGCTTAACCACCGCATTTTGTAATATATTCCAATTTAAAAATCAGAGAAAAGAGGAAAAATAACTTAGTAATTATCCTATTACTTAACTTTTTTTTTTTTTTTGCTTAAAAGTAGCTTTATATACAAAATTTAATGCACCCCGTCATGAGTATTTATGCGGTTTATAATAAATATTGTTGCTTTATCGTAAGTGCATTATTGCATTCAGTAAATTGTGCTCTTATAAGGGGGGCGCGATAAAAATTGTGATTGAAAAGGGGGCGCCAGTATTGGAAGTTTGAAGCACTGGTACAAGGTAAACAAAAAAGTTATTGCCGTTTTCGCGTTTCCATTGAAAGAAGTGAGATTAAATATGAAAATTCGTGTATGACATGATTAAGAAACCATCAGTCGAAGGTAGGAATATCAGTTGTTATAAACGCAGGTACACTGCTTTCATTCATCAATTTGAACTCGTACAGTAGAGAAGCTAAATGGACGTATCGATGGAGCTCGTTCGGGGTTATTTACTTTACGACTTTAAAGTGGGATTAACAGCTGATGTATTAAGTCGCCGAATATGTCAAGCGTTTGGAGATAGTGCTGTCAATGAACGTGAGGAAAAACATTGGTTTCAAAAATTCAGATCGGGAGATTTGTTCCTCTGTGATAAAGCTTGAACAGGACGACAACAGGCCTATGATGACGAAGCCCTGCATGCGGCCATTGAGGAGGGCAGTAGTCAAATATATGGTGAACTTGCCAGATAATCCAACACTTCCAGTGAAATGGATAGACTTCATCTGCATCGCTTAGGTAAGACGTACAGGCTGAGCAAGTGGGTTCCTCGCACGCTGTTGGAAATTCATAAGCAACAACGCGTGGTAGTCTGTTTATCGTTTCTTTATCACCACCATAGCGCATCCACATTCAAACTGGTGTTGACCAGTAACGAGAAGTGGGTCATGTATGACACACCCAAGTGTTCCATACATTAGTTGTCACCCCAGGATACTGTCCCGTGCAGCGAAAGATAACCTATGCACTCACACAAGATTATGCATTGTGTCTGGTAGACTTTTCGACAAGTGGTATACTATGAAATACTGCCAACGCGCCAAACGGTCACTGGGAACCTGTATTCGCAGCAATAGGAACGTGTATAACAGGCACAGCATCAGAAGAAGCCAGCACTGGTTAATCTAAAGGGTGTACTGTTATTGCATGACAACGCGAGGCAGCATGTCGCGCGAGTGGCCAGGATCCGATACAGCGACTTGATTGGGAGACTTTGTGCAATCCTCTTTACTCATCTGACCTTGCACCATCAGATAACCATCTCTTCCATTCCCTGGACAATCATCGTCGTGGTTAATACTTCACCAAAAGAAGCAGACGTGCGCCAAGCTCTCACGGACTTTTTGCGTCCCACACCCCCGAGTTTTACAGCAAAGGGATTGGACAAGTGGAGACATGTTGGCAGAAGGTGCTAGATGCTGATTACTTCGAGGACTAACAATAAGCTACGCTGTTTGTGTGCCATTTTAGTTTGGGTCATTAAAAGCGGCAAGGATTTTTTTGTTTACCTTGTATATATATATAAGCCATAATACTTCACATTGAAGATATATTTCCCTGTAAGTAATCATGGAAAATATTAAAAGGATCATTCAGTATATTGTTTATCTTATGAATTAATACATACATTTTATTCTTTTACATAAGTGCTGAGAACACCTTTTTGTCTTAAGGTACATTGGGAAAGTAAAATATCCAATAGTATTACAGCATCAATTTCTTTAAACATGCATTACTATAAATCTCAAACATTTTTGCAAAACGATAATCCTATCAAAAAGGGCAGAACATATATATATATATATATATATATATATATATATATATATATATATATATTGCTATTTTAAATTGATACAATTTTTATCCTTTTTTGTATTTCTTTTATGTTTCTGCCCATGTCTCTGCGTCTGTGCAATGTTGTATGGAGTTTCTCCTGTAATTCTGGAATAAATTCATACAACCTATAGTTTTAAATAGTTTCTAATTTGTAATATTGTCTTCTATCACTTCAGAAATTTCGCCTTAGCTTTTTAATTTTTAAAATAAGAAATTATGCTTCTTAAAACCTAACACAATTCATTTCTTAAATTATTTTAAAAAATAGAACTAAACTTATCAATTTTTGATTGCATAACTAAGTGTAAGATGCTATTTTATAGTCCATACCTTCACCTATCGTAAAATTCACGAACTATTATAATCATATTAGATAGAAGTTAAAAACAAAACAAAAAATGAAATGCTGGCGCAATTTGGCATGGTTTCCTTTTTAATCTTTGCAAAGGGAATGGATAAAATAAAAATTTTCCTTGACTATAGTAAATATGATACCGTATTGAAAAATATATAAAATATAAAACATATTTTGTTTCATTACTATTTAACCTATATGTAAATTGCATTAAATGCACATTATTCATACCAAATAAACAACTGATTTTCTTTAACTTAAAGGAGCGATCAAAGTTTTAAAAATGAATTTGATATGTTAACAAAAAAAAAAAAAATGTTCAAACTGTTTCCTTTATTATAATTAATTTTTAGTAATTTTGTATCTTAGAAAAAATTCTAATAAAAATGTTTTTAATTATTTTCATAACATTTTCGCCTCTACTCTTACCATCAAAGTGTATTTTAAAATTGTATAAAAACTGCATGAAATCAATGGTTTTAAATCTCTATTAATTTAATAAAAATTTGGTTTACATGATCGCAGATTTTTAATGCGAAGAGTGAATTCGATTTGTTTCTTCTGTAGGAGAATTAATCGACCATAATATTATCATTTTTATGGCATTTCTTCTAAAAGATTAAACATATTTTTAACTTAGTACAGTTGTTAGAATGCATTAAAAACATCTTGCTTTAATGCATAAGTTTTGTGATAATAAATTTTCTAAACAAAAAAGAGTTTCGAATTAAAATTCGGCTAGTAGGTGCATTTTGTAGAATTTAATGATGTGAATAAAACATCAAGTTATATATAAGTTATATATATATCTATATATTAAAAATATTCTTAAGAATGAAAATATTTTTTTTTTTATTTCATATGTAACGCGATATATTTAATCTCATTAAAATGTTTTAAATAACAATAAAAAATTCTATACTTATTATGATTCCCCTTCTTTTTTATAGTTGGTGTCTCTATAAAAATGTTTGAATTACATCTTAGATATGATGAACACACACAATTTTTTATATATTTATTAATTTAATACTATTTTTTTAATAAAAATATCACCAGCAAAAATTTTTTTCAGGTTTTTATTGCATGTTTTGAAACAAAATCTACCTCTGTTGAATGAACGTAGTTTTAAATGGTCGTATACACATAAATTCAAGCACACACCATGAGTACATCTCTTTTATACTTTTGCCTTTCAGAAATATTGGATTGGTATACTGAATTTTCGGATTTTAATCTAATCCGAAATCATTATCCCCTACGAGACGCAAGAGAGACGCCTAGTAACATCAAGTTGAGATAATATACTTTTCCCATCCATTAAACAGATTTTTATTTCAACTAAAGGAGTATATAAGCAATCTTTCTTAGATATAGGCAACAATACCTTACTGTGAAGAATTAGAAATTAAAAGCCATGAAGCAAAAATCTACCCAAATTGCTATATAATTTTTACAGATTTCTATTATTGAAATGTAAGTTTCCAATCTTCTAAGAAAAGTTGGGGTAATTTTTATATCAAATTTATTAAAGAAATTATATTTGATCATATATATAGTATACCGTTTACCTATACATTCCTTATTTTAATATGGAGCTTCAAATGAACCCTTTCTACCTGAACTTCCAAAGGTGAATGCTTATCTAAAAAATGGCATATTTATTTAAATTAAAATTTTTAATGCATATAGGTCATGGAATGAAAAAATATATATTATTAATTTTTATTGAGTTCAGTAGGTTTTGAAAATCAAAATTATGTACACAAAATTCTTTTTCATGTAATCAACAAATTTTGTACTCTTTTTATATCTATGGCACTTATGTATTTGCTGTAGTATTTTTTGTTTGTTTTATAAATTGTAAACTAAATTCTAGATTTGTTAATTTATGTTTAAACCCATTGTAACTGTTTAAAATTCAACAGAACATTTATGAAATTAACCACCCTCATATATAAGTAATAATTCAACATTTTTTCCTCGAATGATTTTATTTTATAATGGTCCTGAGGTTGATAATTAATTTTTAATTTACTGGCATAACTTCAAATAACTATAAATTTCTCACCACAAATGTATCTGTGTTCTTTTTAAAACAGTATGATGTAATATTTCATCATCTGCGTATTTGGACCAATCAAAATTATCTTTACTGGAAATCATATGATTCTTAAGACTTCCGTTTGACCAAAACTATAAAAAGCATAAATTTCGAGAGAAAACAAAAAATGCTTTTGTGAATATTCTTTAAACAATCCGAGCTGTGCTTTTTGTGTAGCTCCTTCTTCCTTTTAAAATTGTGGTCGTGAATAAATGTGGATTTTTATGTAACAATCTAAGTCTTCCTCCGTTGCATGAATGCAACAACTAGAAAAGTAATATCCTAATTCAAAAATGTTTTGAGACAAGTCCAAATTATTTCCTTTTATGTGTATATGTACATATACATATATATTTCTTGCATACATTCTGCATTAATCTGAAAAATACATTCAAATATCACTAAAAGAAAACTAATCCTCGAGTTTAAGAAATATAATACATTATGCGTTAGTAATGAAAAATTGATGTAAAGAAATTTGTTCTCTTTTACCTATTCATAATCAGCGAGGCGGAATTTTTTTAGTTCTTTATTTGATAATATTGTTCTTCAGAAATCTATTTTCTACTTTAGAAACTTAACAACACTAATCCTAGATTTCTATAAATAATTGATGCCTTGCCTTTAGAGAACACAAATATTAGAAAATGAAAAATTAGCTCCCATCTTCTTTTCTACATTTAAAAAATCAGCTGTATATGTATATATATATTCCTTGTTTCCCTTTTCTTTGATTTATTTTGACTTCATTTTATACTAGTCTCAAATCTCTTAAAACCCAATCTACATAACTCATTAATTTATAAGACATTTCTATCCACGCGTGTTTCGTGCATTATGTGAAACAAGAAAATAATTTTGTGTATAATCCAGCCGAGGAATTTCAGCGCACCAGATTCACACGAAACCATTGGAGGAAAATAAGTATTAATGTACGGATAATATATATTGTTCGTTAAGCCTGGATTATACTCAGTATAAACAAAAGGAAGATCATTTTTATGGTATCATTTAATGTTCTTTTAAATTTCCAAGGGAAAATATTAAATTAAAAAATGTATTCAATATACAATTATATGTGTCTAAATATAAAAATATTGAATGTTTCAAAACGTTGATTTTTTAATTACGTAGCAATATATTTATAATACATGTTGTAGTTGTCGTGTTTGTCAGAAAAGCGTATTAGTAGTTAATTTGCATTTTATTGAGTTAACATTTCATTTACAAAAAATAAATTAAAAGTAGAAAAACTAGCAATGGACTCCTAATTCTCTTATTCTTCTCTTTCTGATGGAATTATAAAAGTTAGCATTTTGTTTCCATGTTTTACAAATCTATTTATTCAAATAAATTTTAATATTTCTCAAGAAAATACCTGATTGATGCATAATAATAATAACAATAATTTATTTACAGTTTAAAATTCAGGTTTAGTATTTTTTTTGCATAAGTCTTCTTTAAAAATGAGATAATATAAATAAAAAGTGTTCAAAAATATTTAAAAAAAAACATGAAACTCGTATGTGGTTGATGTGAAATTCATATAGTTATAGATTCTCAAATAAATGAAAATGAAAGGATGACATTTAACTTATATTATACAATTGGAATCAATTCTCAATATTTTACGAACACAAAGGCTACATAATATATATATATATATATATATATATATATTCACTATATAAACAACATTTTAGGTTTCTTTTATTATTTGATTTGGAAGTATCTTTTTTCAAGATGATTCTACGTAATAAAGTTACCATTCCATGTTTTTATGACTTATATAATAAAATATTTTTAATAAAGAATAAACTAAAATCTTCAGTTAAATAAATATTCCTTGTCCTTCTCTGCAAATTTAAATTCATAATATACTATTATTTTGATTTTGTTACAGTATTTACTTTTTAACTATAAGTACGCTTTTAAATAAACCTTCTTTTTTATAATTAAAAATTCATTATTCCATTCGTTACATAAATTTATTTTTCATATAAGATTAAGTTTAACTGTTTACTTACTCAATGGGGCTAAATATCAAATGTATAAACTAAAAATGACTAATCTGAAGAAATGATTTATTTTAATTTCTCTGGAAGGAAAAAAAAAGTTAAGAATATTATGTGAAAGTAATCCAATTTTAAACACACACACACATATATATATAATCCAATATAAAAAAAATTAAATATATAATTATATACATATACATACATATATATAAATTTATACATATATATACATATACACAAATATATAAACGAAATATAAAAATAAACATATAGTTATATACCTAAGATAACAAATTAGGAAGAAGGAACATAGTATAATGACAAACTCCTGGCCTTAAGAACCAGGGTACAGGTTTAAACAAGTTTTCGCCAGCCAACCTTCACCTGTAATTTTGACAATGCCTATGCACCAAGAGGAAAGGAAAAAGAATTATATATGTAGAATTTAAATATCAAAAAAATCATTAAACTAAATAACATATGAACAAAAACATAACCTACTAATTCGGATTGTAAACGATGACCAAGAGTGCTGTAAGCGTGTATATATATATATATATATATATATATATATATATATATATATATATATATATATATATATATATATATATATATATATATATATATATATACTTTAAAAAATCATAAAAATAATAATCATATAAAATTAGTGTAAAATATAAAGCAACTCAAAAAATATATATTAAAAATTTAATAAGCATGTGGCGCCATCTATTTAATAATTGTAGAATAAATTAGATATTGTATAAATTTAAAAAATCATAACAAAACATAATAACAGTAAATAATTACAGTAATACAAATTGTATCATTAAAAACCATTATAAATATAATTACAAAGAAAGTTAGCAGGATATCCATGTTCAATACAGTGATTAAAATTTTTCTAAGATTTAAAAAATATTATCTTTTATCGCTAACTAATACATTGTGCGATAAATATAGATAAAAATAATATTTCCCATATATAGATATTGATAAATTAAATTCCAGTAAGACACTTTGATGATATTAAAATTAAAGGCATCTCTTTTATCATAAATATTATATAGTCGTTTCAAATCCTTAATATACAGTGTTACATCTAGGTAATTTGTTTAGATAGGATTATTATTAATTTATAAATTATATATATATATATATATATATATATATATATATATATATTCATAATTACTGTGTCTGTTTTTTTCATTCTTGCAATTTATTACAGGTTCTTTTTAGTTTCAAATATTCTCAGATTTTTTACCACAGATTGTTAACATTAACATTT
>BMAU01013783.1:0-10703 GCA_019973935.1 Trichonephila clavipes
AAGATCAAGCACTATCCATGAGATATCTGTAGAGATCAATACGAGAAATGGTAATTTAAATTTCCGTGGAGAAAGCTGATTTTAGATGTTACACAATTGGTAGAAAAACGGTTTCTCCTGTAAAAAATAGAACAATAATTTTTGATCTACCAAATCGTCAGCGCTAGTGTGCAGGATTCTAGATTCAGAATTTTAATTGACACAGGTGCGTCTGTTTTCATTAATGTCCAATTCACTTTTCACTAAAATAAAAAAACGAAAATTTTAAGGAATTTAATGTTTCAATTCAAATTAAAGCGATCAGCGGAGATACAGTAGAAATTATCGGTTGTTATGAAATACAATTGTCATTGGGGGAATTTCATTTTCAACATATTTTTTTTATAACGAAGCAAGATATTACCGATAATTATTGCGCTATTTTGGGATACGATTTTCTGAAATTATGGAATGCAGTTTTAGATATGGGTAACAACCGTCTATTAATTAAAAAAATTTCAGAAGCTACATACACATCGCCTTTTTTCCTAGAACATGTCAGGGATATTCGATTATCTTACACTTACGAGAAAAACTCCAACACACCACAAAATAAGTATGAATATGTTGAGAAGCTTTTACCCTCTTTGGAGCACATTTTCAATAAAGTTTTAAAAAATCTAAAAGGAGGCATCGCATGTTGATCTGAGTACGAGAGCGACAAAGCAACATCATTATGATTACAAAATCGGGTCCTTGTGTTTATTAAGACGCATAATATCAAATCTAATTTATCTCCAAAACTCAGACCTAAGTTGGAATGTCCTTACAGAGTAATAAAGCGTTTTTCTAACGTCAATTATAGGGTTCAACATGTTGAACAATTGAGGAAAAGAGATTTAACACACATGTCAATAGGATGATTTCATTTATTAAGATATTCTCATATTTGCACTTAAATAATTTAGATGATTTGCAAAACCAGACGAGACGGAGGGTAAAGGTATTGTTCCAAATCCACGGTATAATTTAAGGGCCCGTGCAGCAATTCGGCTTATTAATTCACTTATCGCGCTAAAAAATTTTTTGAGAAACTGAATTTTTTTTTTACAATTTTTACGCTTTGTCACTTTGAGAGTACACAACTAGGAATGGTACCTGTTTCATCGTTGCACCTTGTTTTATGTCATGTTTGATGTTTTTAGTGAGACAAAATTTTGTACTTAGTTATTCAATGAATTTTAGCTCATTTTTTTATGCAATTTGTTTCATGTCTTGATTTGATGCTTAAATGAGATAATGTTGTATTTGGTTAATATCAATTTCAGCTCTAGATAAAATATATTTTGTTGCTATGTGTTTTTATGCAATATATAAATTTTGTTGTTTGTAATAGGATTGATATTTAATTTTTTGTTATGCGATTCATGTATGCACGTCAATTTTAATTTTATAAATTTTTTAAGCTTTAATTCATGTTTGCAACAAAAATCAAATTTTGGGGTCTTTGGACACCTGTCACGAAATTTGAATGTTGTTACTATATATACAAATTTGACATTTTCATTTATCAAATAATTTTTGTGTTGCGGTTATTATCTAGTATTTTAAATTTTTTTATACAAAAAAGGTACCTTTATTGAATAAGTTAGTTCATGCTGACTTGATTGTGTATAACTGTGTACTTTTCTTGTTGGATTTTGAGTTTGCATAAAAGACTAATTTTTGGTGGCGGTATTTTGTCAGAAGCAAATTTATTGATAAGTTGTGCTTGTGTATTAATTAAAAGTGCCTGTGTATTACTGAATTGATATCTTTGGGATTTATGCTTGTTAAGATATGGATAGAGGTGGTTGTTTGAATTTTTTCCCTTAAGAAATTATGTTGACACTTAACTTTGTTTTGATCAAGTTGTTTTGTTCTGTCATATGATTGCTAATTTTAATTTAAAACTTTTTATAGTCTTTCGGTTAGGTGTTTCAATGCTAATTTAATTTTTTGTGTGTTTGTTTGCTATAGATTTGGAATTCTGTTTGCTTAGGCTCTAGTTAAATTGTTGTTTGATTAAATGAATGTGCAGTCAATAATTTTGTCTCGGTTGTGTGCTAAACTGTACTAGGAATTGAATGTTTTGTTTGATGTCGAGATAGTTTTTCTGTTGGTTTAAGTTAATTTTTGTTTTATTCATGGTAGCGCTTGGGTAGATTATTGAATTGAGTATTGATATTAATTGAATTTTTTATGGTTTTGGATTTTAATTGTAGTTTTTGCATCGTTATTTGGATACTAGCTGGTATACCCGTTCTTCGCATGGGTAAACTGAAAAGTTAAACAACACAGATTGAAGGATAAAGAAGTTTTTAATGAGTTAATTTTAAGTGAGATTGCAAATTAAACAAAAAAGCTTTTCACATATCTCAGCTGAAGAAAAAAAAGAAAGAAAAAATACCTTTGTTAAATTTTAAGTCTGTAGATCTAATAGCTGATAAAAAGGATATTTTTATATTTATAACTCCCCGTAAAACTCTTGAGGGTTTATTTTTGAAAATACCTCCCTAAGCTGATCTCTGCTCAGCAAAGTAACACATTGTTAAAAGTTTTCTGACGCTTAAAATATTGTAAATAATTTATAACTGAAAGTGTCATACATTAATATAACTTTCTGTTGAATTTATTTTATGTTAAAATTGTAATACTCGCAAGCAACGCTGTTTCCTAAATAACAATGGCGATTCAATGGAAAAAAATAGCGAAATGTTGACAATAGAGTCAAGTTGGCAATTGTCTAGCTACTTTCATAGCTCAAACTTTATTAGAGCTTTGTAAGACCCCGCCGTGTAGGGGAGCGATGCAGTTAATGCTTTATCTACCGCATTATGATCTACAAGAAATTTTTCATGCAATATTTTTTAAGTCACTACATTGAAAATTAAGGGACATACATAAACAAAATACCCAACTTAGGGAAATTTAATCGGTTAGAGCTAATAAATTAATTAAATATATTCCACTGTAAAATTAATTATATACACCATTCACTTAAAATAAATAGTCAAATCATTTTCTAAGGTCTCCATAAACATAAGACACTTAAATTTTGACATTAACTATTTTTGGGGCACAAAAATGATAATCTTTGCAATCTGCTGAAAACGCTGGCAGCTGAAAATGTAATATCTGCTACAAAACTATTTGCCTTCCCCGCTAAAATACTCATCATAGAACCCGTGCCATCATATATCTTGGAAGAGTGGATTTCAAAAAGAATATTACAGCTAAGTATTGGTAGAATATTCCTGCTAAATTGGTGTGGCGTGGTAGTTAGGAGAAGGGGGTGCCAGCTCAGGTGTTGTCCACGTCACTTGACCATGGTTCAAAATTATGTGGTCCGTCGCTTAAAAGCCCTCATGTAGCTGAACAGTGCGACGTTAATATTCACTCACTGAAAAAATACAGTACAGTAGTTATAACTATTTTTATACTTAAAAATGCAATATCTGCCTATTCAATTAAAATTATAACATTATAATTAATTACTAACCACACAAACAAATTTTTTGAAAATTTATCCAAATGATGTAGTGTGAAAGAGAAAGTTTATTCAGACAGACAACAAATGCGTCTTATATGCATATAGATTTGTTTGAATTCTTGTGTATTATTACTTTTGTAAGCTTCATGACATACTTTATGGTGTACCAGTATTTTAAAGCTGACTGAGCAACAGCAGCATTTATCTGGGTATAGCTAGTTATAACATAAAATTAAATCTTAAAAAGATATCAAAAATAAAAGACGACTCAATATTTTGAATAAATCAGTATAAACATTTTCATACAAACACAATATATATATTGTAAAATATTTATTTTTGCTATTTGCATTTCAGACAGACATCAAACAAAATTTTAAAAATTGTCAAAAACAGATAAAAAAAAAAACATATTTAAGAAAAATACCACTGATTAATTTTGCCAAAGACATCGCAATGTGCAAAAAAAATATTTGCAGCACATAATAACCACAAAAAAAAAATGTAAGTACTAAAAAATATTAAAAAAAACAAAAATTATATATTGAATTAATTAATGATTACTGGAGGAAAGATAAAACAGGCTAGATATTACTCATAATATTAATTTCATATTGGTTGGCTACTCATTTTTTGACATGATTTTGAAATCACGCCAAATTGGTATGTTGCGGCCAGTCTAAAGTTATATAATGCACAGAATTAAAAGATACTTACGTATTATTGCAAGCTATTGGTGACATTATACAAATGAAGCACATGATTGCCAATTCAACGCATACAAAGTTGGGATTGCCAAAGTGGCGAGTTTTTTTCAACGTTGGCGACTGTGCAAAAATACGCAAGTACTAAAAAAATTATCCCAAAGTATATATATATATATCCGAGCATAAAAATAAATGGAAAAAATGAAGTGCAATACTAACATTAACCGACATAAAAAGAACTGAACTAACTTTTATCAATGCAAAGCATATTTGAAAAATAAGGTGTTACTTATAACTCCAACCTTTTGGCGACATTATATGAAACAAAGCACATGACTCGCAATTCAGCATATATATGACGTGCGAAATCAGGGTTGCCAACTTGGTAAGTTATTTTGAATGTTGGCGATTGTTAGGATAGCACATAGGTGCCAAAAATAATTTATCTTACCCTTACCTGCTTCCTCAACATACTCATTTTTGGCATGATTCTGAAATCACGCCAAATTGGTATGTTGTGGCCAGTCTAATGTTATAGTAATGTACAGAATTAGAAGTACTTTATGTATTATTGCAAACTATTGGTGACATTATACAAAATGAAGCACATGATTGCTAATTCAACTCACAGAAAGGTTGGAATTGCACAGAATTAAAGGTACTTACGTATTATTGCAACTAGTGGTGACATTATACAAAATGAAGCACATGATTGCCAATCAAACGCATACAAAGTTGGGATTGCCAAAGTGGCGAGTTGTCTTGAACGTTGGCGATTGTGCAATAATACGCAAGCACCACAAAAATTATCCAAAGTATATATATATATCCCGAGCATAAAAATAAATTGAAAAATGAAGTACAATACTAACATTAAGCGACATAAAAAGAACTGAACTAACTTTATCAATGCAAAAGCATAATTTGAAAAAATAAGGTACTTACATATAACCGCAACTTATTGGCGATATATGAAACGAAGCACGACTCAAAATTCAACATATATATATGACATGTAAAATCGGGGTTGCCAACTTGGCAAGTTATTTTGAATGTTGGCGATTGCCAGGATCGTACATAAGTTCCAAAAATGATTTATCTTATGACCACCTGCTTCCTCAACAGGTATTTAAGCCATTTGTCTGTTTTGCTCATTCTCTGATGCCTATTCCAGTTTGATATGTAATTACTACCAACACTGCTTTTGCTTGGGCAGTATGATTTTCTGCATGGCAATTTTATGCACTGAAGCCAATAGTTTACCCTTAAAGGTTAAAATAAAGAGACATGAAATTGCAAAGAAACATATTATTAGATCCAAGTGTAGTATAGGGGGGCTACTTGGCGCAGTCCTTTTATTTTGGGTACTAAAAGTGGTCTCCAAGGTACTGTTTTCGGTATTATTTATTTTTAGAATGAATTCGATATCACCGTGACATTTAGATAAAAATCCGAAGAAAAATCGCCAAACCAAAGTGCTCCTTTAATACATTTGAACCGAACTGAAATATAACCCTTATCAATGAGAAGTTTTGGTTGTCAAAATTATAATCTTCGCATTCTAAAAGAAATAAATAAATAAGTTGTTTGTTGCTTTTTTGTTTTAGTTAAAATTACTTTACTCTGTGTGTCGCCTCATATGTCATGGGTGCATTATCAATTTTATGTTTATAATTTTTTTCTGAAATTTTCAACTGCATCTGCGATTTCTGGAATTCATTTCTCAATATGGAAATTCGCATGTATTTGAATGTAGAAGAAATTGTTTTTTCTCTCAAAAATTTTTTTTTTTAAAGCAGTAATCGATATAGTAATTTTTATTACAATCGGATTTGAATTGTTTTTCTTTTTGTCTTGATTCTGCATTCTGTTTCTTGTGTTGGTGGTTGCCGGCGATCGTCTATCACGCAGAATAGGATGTTTTTGTTTTTCCCCACCTTCGTAAACATTGGGGGTGCATCTGATCAGATGCACACTCATCGTTAGCGATTCTAAATTTGATTACATTAATTTGTTTTTTCTTCTTAATTTCAATTGTAACCAATGCTTATGAGAGTAATTTTTTAAATTTCTTAGGCTAGTAAGCATTCTTAGAGGTTATAAATTTTTTTAACGTTTACACTATTCGCTTCAATTTATAAATTTTAATTTGCAAATCTGAATTTAATTACATTTAATTTTTTAAACTTTCAATTGTAACCAATGCTTGTAGTGAATGCAATTTCTTAGGCTATTAAGCATTCTCGGAGGTTATATATATTGCTTTCTACTATGCACACCCTCGCTTCAATTTCTAACTTTCACTTTAAATAATTTTTTACGAAAGATTGTTATCGTTGCTCTTAGTGAACCATTGCCATTTCTTATGCTTTAGTACTGTTGAAGGTTCAAATAGTAATTTTTTTGGTGGTCACCAGGACTTGCACATCATATTAGTCGTGTCAGGATTTCGATGTTATACGATTATGAGGAGTCTGTTTCTGGGTGCCACGTTTGTATTAATTACATATGTTTTCACTTGTACTTATTTCTTATCACAAAGTATTTAGTTCGATGCTCATATGTGTGGTTATTGTGAGTAGCGAAGCTGTTATGTATGCAATTTTGAATTTATGCGTTACTCGTCTTATTTTTTTTTATGATTTAGTGGCACATGTTTCTTTGTGATTATTCGATTATTTCTATTTGTTATTTTATATATGTTTGTCCTTTGTGAATTGTTTGGTGACCCTTATCTCATTCGATAATTATTTGTTCGGAACATGAATTTAATTGTAGTTGTTAGTAGTTGAATTTTTTTCTTTTTCTTTCTCTCTCCTCTCGCAACGTTTAAGCGAAATTATGATTAACATGCAGTTATCTCGTTGGTTGTTTTTTTGTGTGCAAAATTTTTTGTTTAAAAAGTTTTGTTTAGGCAATGCTTCTTAAATTTTTTTTTTTTACGTTTGAGTAATGGAGGACGAGATGGGGACCTCGGGTATCTGAAAGCCCTGTGGAAGAGTGGGAAATTTTATTCTCCCTATTTCATACACTTTTTACTGATTCTGACTCTCTAGGAGAGTGTTCGTGTTTTCTCTCTATCAGGACATCATGACATGGTTGTTTCAGGTGCATTGGGGTCTAGTTGTATCACGAGATGAACCCCGTCGAGAGTCAGATCTCTGGATGTACCCCCTTGCACCATGAGCAGAACCCTACAAGATTCAAACAGCACCGGGTTACTACTACAGGGCCGATGAACTGTTACGCTAAAGTTTCACCACAAGATTAGGACGCTCCAGACATCGTTTTTCTTGTTTTTCTCCTTCGTGACGTGGCCAGCCGTTCGTGACCAGGAGTCCGTGAACCAGGAGTCCGTGAGTGCCTGTTGAAAGGAAGACGAGTCTGTTGGAACTGCTGATATATATATTTTTTTGCACTTCGATATGGACATTTTCCTCAATGAATTTTCTTGTGTTGAACTTTGCTGACGCTATTGCATTTTGTATTTACATTTACTAAAATGAATTTTGTGTTTCTTTATTTCTAGTTTTTTGTTAATCTGAAAGAGGGGAGGAGTGATAGGAGGCCGCCGGCCCCTGAGATACAATTTTAATTTTTGCATTTGCCCTGTTTACAGGAAATAGGGATTACACAGGAATGTGGGTGCGTCGAGGTTCAACGAACCTCATGGCCGGCAAGGTTGTGTTCTTGCGCGACTGTTGAGGTCCAATCAGATCAGTGGTAGATTTGATGGTAATGAATCCGTTGCGGATTCTTTTCGAAGTGGGGCGGTCAGCTTTAAAAGCACGCACATGCGCATTTCTCGAGATTTTTTCCCTCTTACGTCTGCCAGAAGAAACCCTCCCGTCTGGAAGCGAACTCGCTGCCCGGGTCACCCTTTCGTCCGCTCCTTTCCTCTCAATAAGTACCATCCCTGTGGTAAATTTTAACGTTGTTTCCAATATGTTAATCAATAAATATAATTGTTTACCACTATACGATCAGTATTGACGAGTTTCGTTAATTTATTATTTAAAATTAATTTTAACTTAAGTCATGATACGATGTTAAATTAAGAAACTGGGTTTAAAGTCATAGAAATTAAATGAACCAACTTTAGCGTCGCATTAGTAGTGAAAACCGGCCACCTGCGACAGTGACAAAAACATTGAGAAAGTGAGTAAACTAACCACAAAAATATCGTAAACCACTGTGTGCAGGATAGCTGGAGGATGAATGCTGCAAGGTACATCGAAATTTTGACCTGTTTCATGAAACGTTTACGCAGGCTACAAAACCGCAGTACACCGAACATGGCTCATGTTTTTTTATTCACGACAATGCTCATATGGCCAATATTATCCCTGGCAAAAAAAAGGGTGTTTCAAATTAAACATTTTTGCCAGAGCTCAATCCCTACGTTCTTCTTATTCGCACCGCTTTGAATGGAAAGATATTTGACGATATTTCTGAAATGACGAGGCCTTTGAGCTGCATCTCAAAGAAGACTTCTTGTAAAGTTTCCAGGACATGTATAGTAGATCTTAGCGGTGCATAGTTATGGGAGGTGACTATTTCTGATGGACAGTTAAGTAACTTTTTAATATATCATTTACGTTAATGTTGCAGGACTATTCACAAAACTTATTGTCAGAGGTTGTATGTTTAACTTTAAAAAATATATCTACTTTTATAATATTCTAATTATTCTGAAACTCAAATTGTTATTTTTGAATTCCTGTTGATTAATTTCTTATAAATGTCACGTTTTGAAACTTTTTCAGAATTATGCAAGTAATAAGTTTAATTGTAAAAAGGAAGAATAGTAAAAGTTAAAAATGTCAGTGTGCCTATATATATAGTAAAAGTATAATTTTTTATAATATATTGAATCAACTGACTTCAGTTGCTAAAATTGAGATCTTTTTGAATTTCCATACTTTGTATGCAAAGTTTGAATTTTGAAATATTTTTCACTTATTTCCTTTTTTTTCCAATTCATATTACACTCATGTCCAAAATTATCTTTACAAACCCAATCAATGTGATCCGTATTAGCAGGGAATGTGTGAAACCAAGCCTAATTACATTATCCAATCAAAAGTAATCAAACGGTTTGTGATATGCAAATCTAGGCGTTACGTCATCAAGGGTGTGAAATCAAGCGCTTTGCGCAAACTGAATATTTGAGTGAATTTCTGCAACATAGCGTTTGATTTCAGTGTGTAGGGACTCAAAGTGGTTTGTTATGGTTTCGAGGTATCATTTGAAGAATCTGTAAAGTGGCGAATTATCGGACGTTTAGAAGCAGGGCAGTCAATCACGGAAACAGCCACATGTCTGAATATTTCAAGACAGACAGTCTCTAAGCTATGGAAACAGTTTCAAATGATGGAACTGTTGTAAGGGAGGCCTGGACAAGGTCGGAAACGAATGACAACTGCTTCTTGAAGATCGGTATCTGGCATTAACTGCCCGTCGTAACAGAAAGGCTACTGCTCGCCAGTTAAGTTCAGAGCTTGCAGCCGCCACTGGAGCTGTTGCATCACGGCAAACAATATACAGAAGGTTTAACGAAAAAGGCTTTATGCCAGAAAGCCAAGGGTATGTGTTTTTACTTTGTCTTCACAGAAAAAGAGGGATCGCTTTAATTGGTGTAAAGAACATCAAAACTGGACTGAACATCAATGGTTATGTTCTCTTTACTGATGAGTCGCGGTTTAGTTTAACAGGTGATTCTAAACGTGTTTACATCTGGAGGGAGTCAGGAACACGAAATGATCCCTCGCACATTGTGGAACGTGACCGTTTTTCGGTAGTGGAGATGTGTGATGGGGGGAATAATGATCGATGGACGTACGCCTCTACACGTGTTCAGAAGCGGATCTGTGACAGGCCAGATATATCGGGATGAGGTCTTAGATCCCTTATGTAAGACTTTTCAGGGGGTGCATATGGATGTGACTTTTTATTTATGGATGATAATGCTCGTCCACATCGAGCAAACCTCGTTGATGAATTCCTTGAAAGTGAAGACATTGCTGAATACCTTAGCCAGCAAACTCTCCTGACCTTAACCCAATAGAGAACTTATGGGACTACCTTGGAGAGAGCCATTGCACGTAGACATCCTCCTCCTGAGATAAATGGCCAAAGACTGCATTGCTGGAAGAGTGGAGTTTAATTCCCCAGACTGTGAGTGTAACAACGTTATTTCCAGCCTTAAAACGCGTTGTGATATGTGTGTACGAGTCGGGGAGATCATATTCCATATTAAATTTAGACTTAATTCTTTTTCTGAATCATTCCTTTTTCTTAACTCTCTTTGTCACACTTTATTACCATTTTTATTGTTTCATGCTACATGTGGTAATCTTCAATTTTTCTTTTGATTTATGTGTCATAATGTTATGTATCATTCCACGAAATTCGTTAAATTATAAGTCATAGTCTCTGAGAAATCCGTGAATTTATGCATGTAAACATTATTTTGGACATGAGTG
>BMAU01013784.1:0-13660 GCA_019973935.1 Trichonephila clavipes
ATGATCAAGCACTGTCCATGAGATATGTGTAGAGTGGTTCGCCCGTTTTCGAGAAGGCCTGGAAAGTGTTAGTAGTGATGGGGAGGCCGCCGGCCTCTGAGATACACTTCAATTTTTGCATTTGCCCTGTTTACAGGAAATAGGGATTACACAGGAATGTGGGTGCGTCGGGGTTTAACGAACCTTATGGCCGGCAAGGTTGTGTTCTTGCGCGGACTGTTGAGTCCAATCAGGGTGGTAGATTTGACGGTAATGAATCCGTTGCGGATTCTTTTCGAAGTGGTGCGGTCAGCTTTAAAAAGCACGTACATGCCATTTCTCAAAGCTTTTTCCCTCTTACGTCTGCCAGAAAAACTTCCCGCCTGGAAAGCAACTAGCTGCCCGGGTCACCCCTCCGTCCACTCCTTTCCTCTCAGATAAGTACCACCCTTGTAAATTTTAACGTTGTTTCCAATATGTTAATCAATAAATATAATTGTTTACCACTATACGATCAGTATTGATGAGTTTCATTAATTTATTATTTAGAATTAATTTTAACTTAAGTCATGATGCGATGTTAAATTAAGAAACTGGGTTTAAAGTCATAGAAATGAAATGAACCAGCTTTAGCGTCGCATTATCTGGTGTCATGACCAGTCGTCGATTTTTTTTGCATCATCTGATGCCGTGAATTTTTTTTTTCATAAACGAGATGTTGGGTCACCGAATGATAATATTACTTCATCTGTTAAACATGTAAAAAATTTTTTTTATTGTGTGCTATTGTGTTTTGATTGTATCTATTACTCAATTTTTCCAGTTGTGAAATTTTTTTTCTCGTAGTTTTTTTTATTATTTAGATACTTGGGGATGTGTTGCAAGCTACGACTTCAGAAAAGACGGTGACGACGATGTGACAGGTACTGGTGCTTTTTCTTTTATATTGACGTGAATTTTTTTTCTCATATATGTATTTACGCGAAAGTCGATTGGTTAAAAGTTTTATTTAATTTTCCGAGATTATGAATTTTCTCTTACCCTGCACGAGTGCTTGAATCCAGTTGTTTTAGTTAGAATTTAATTGTTTCTGTTGCAATTTAATCTCGTTAGAAATTTTGTTTTAATTTTTTAAACATGCCACGTACACGACAATCCGACCCCCTTTTGACGCAGACGGCGTCTGAAAAATTTAATCTAATTGATTTGATCCCAATGTATGACGGAGGTGAATCGTTGGGAATACGTAGGTTCCTGGAGAAAATCAATGATGTTGCAAATTTAGGCAAGTGGTCTAACGCCGAGAAAGTCACTATTCTGAAACTAAAATTAGCGGGAATAGCTGAAGAATTTTTTTATCCGACCCAACCCACAGTAATTTAACAGAATTCAACGATGTCGCTAGAGTTCTCATTTCGAGATTTGAGAGGACCGTTCCGTTGTCCACGCGGCTTCAGCTATTTTCATCATGCATTCAAGGTTCATCTGAAAGCGTGCAAGAATTCGCAGCACGCATCAACAAACTAGGAACACAGATATTTCATTCAAGTAATACGGCTCAAAACACGGAGGCGCGGAACGCTAATGATCAATTGTTACAGTCCCGTTTTATCAGTGGTTTGCGAAACGATATTCGCAGATTCGTTTTGGCACGAGACCCCAATAATCTAGAGGAATCGATAAACGCTGCGTTGATAGAAGAACAAAACGTTAAACTGAATCAAATTGCAAATGACGAGAGAACTGGTTTGTCGCCTTTACAAACAGAAACATCGGTCATTTCGGCATTGACAAACAAGTTAGAAGAAATAAATTTAAGGGTCGAGCGTTTACAAGAGGCCAGTTCAGTTACGGCTCGCAAAACAGGTGGGGGTCTTTTTCGCAGAAGGGAGACTGTCTTCAAATGTTTTTATTGTGGCTTTGAAGGACATAAGCAAGCGGAGTGTAGAAAGAGAGAGGGCGGAGGAACGCAAAACCAATTACCAACCCCCCTGGGGAAACGCCGCGGGCGAATTTTCTGTTTCCCGTCAACCAAACACTCATTCTTTCGACCAACGGCGCGTCCATTTCCACGACTCGGCTTTTCGCGATAATTACACAGCCCCAGGCATTCGGCAAACGGTTCGCAAAGAACTTCCCGTGGAAGAGGAAATACAGCTGGTTTCAGACGCAATACGAGAAATGGTAATTTAAATTTCCGTGGAGAAAGCCGATTTTAGATATTACACAATTGGTAGAAAAACGGTTTTCTCCTATAAAACCTAGAGACAATAATTTTTGATCTACCAATCGTCAGCGCTAGTGTGCAGGATTCTAGATTCAGAATTTTAATTGACACAGGTGCGTCTGTTTCATTAATGTCCAATTCACTTTTCACTAAAATAAAAAAACGAAAATTTTAAGGAATTTAATGTTTCAATTCAAATTAAAGCGGTCAGCGGAGATACAGTAGAAATTATCGGTTGTTATGAAATACAATTGTCATTGGGGGAATTTCATTTTCAACATATTTTTTTTATAACGAAGCAAGATATTACCGATAATTATTGCGCTATTTTGGGATACGATTTTCTGAAATTATGGAATGCAGTTTTAGATATGGGTAACAACCGTCTATTAATTAAAAAAATTTCAGAAGCTACATACACATCGCCTTTTTTCCTAGAACATGTCAGGGATATTCGATTATCTTACACTTACGAGAAAAACTCCAACACACCACAAAATAAGTATGAATATGTTGAGAAGCTTTTACCCTCTTTGGAGCAAATTTTTAATAAAGTTTTAAAAAATCTAAAAGAGCAGGAGGCATCGCATGTTGATCTGAGTACGAGAGCGACAAAGCAACATCATTATGATTACAAAATCGGGTCCTTGTGTTTTATTAAGACGCCTAATATCAAATCTAATTTATCTCCAAAACTCAGACCTAAGTTGGAAGGTCCTTTCAGAGTAATAAAGCGTTTTTCTAACTTCAATTATAGGGTTCAACATGTTGAACAATTGAGGAAGAGATTTAACACACATGTCAATAGGATGATTCCATTTATTAAGAGATTCTCATATTTGCACTATAAATAATTTAGATGATTTGCAAACCAGACAAGACGGAGGGTAAAGGTATTGTTCCAAATCTACGGTATAATTTAAGGGCCCGTGCAGGCAATTCGGCTTATTAATTCACTTATCGCGCTAAAATATTTTTTGAGGAAACTGAATTTTTTTTTTTTACAATTTTTACGCTTTGTCACTTTGAGAGTACACAACTAGGAATGGTACCTGTTTCATCGTTGCACCTTGTTTTATGTCATGTTTGATGTTTTAGTGAGACAAAAATTTTGTACTTAGTTATTCAATGAATTTTAGCTCAATTTTTTCTATGCAATTTGTTTCATGTCTTGATTTGATGCTTAAATGAGATAATGTTGTATTTGGTTAATATCAATTTCAGCTCTAGATAAAATATATTTTGGTGCTATGTGTTTTATGCAATATATAAATTTTGTTGTTTGTAATAGGATTGATATTTAATTTTGTTATGCGATTCATGTATGCACGTCAATTTTAATTTTATAAATTTTAAGCTTTAATTCATGTTTGCAATCAAAATCAAATTTTGGGGTCTTTGGACACCTGTCACGAAATTTGAATGTTGTTACTATATATACAAATTTGACATTTTTCATTTATCAAATAATTTTGTGTTGCGGTTATTATATATCTAGTATTTTAATTTTTTTTTATACAAAAGGTTCCTTTATCGAATAAGTTAGTCCATGCTGACTTGATTGTGTATAACTGTGTACTTTTCTTGTTGGATTTGAGTTTGCATAAAAGATTAATTTTTTTGGTGGCGGTATTTTGTCAGAAGCAAATTTATTGATAAGTTGTGCTGGTGTATTAATTAAAAGTGCCTGTGTATTGCTGAATTGATATCTTTGGAATTTATGCTTGTTAAGATATGGATGAGGTGGTTGTTTGAATTTTTTTTCCTTAGAAATTATGTTGACACTTAACTTTGTTTTGATCAAGTTGTTTTGTTCTGTCATATGATTGCTAATTTTAATTTTAAACTTTTATAGTCTTTTGGTTAGGTGTTTCAATGCTGATTTAATTTTTTTGTGTTTTTGTTTGCTATAGATTTGGAATTCTGTTTGCTTAGGGCTCTAGTTAAATTGTTGTTTGGTTAAATGAATGTGCAGTCAAAATAATTTTGTCTCGGTTGTGTGCTAAACTGTACTAGGAATTGAATATTTTGTTTGATGTCGAGATAGTTTTTCTGTTGGTTTAGGTTAATTTTGTTTTATTCATGGTAGCGCTTGAGTAGATTATTGAATTGAGTATTGATATTAATTGAATTTTTTTATGGTTTTGGATTTTAATTGTAGATTTGCATCGTTATTTGGATACTAGCTGGTATACCCGTTCTTCGCACGGGTGAACTGAAAAGTTAAACAACACAGATTGAAGGATAAATAAGTTTTTAATGAGTTAATTTTAAGTGAATTGCAAATTAAACAAAAAAAGCTTTTCACATATCTCAGCTGAAGAAAAAAAGAAAGAAAAAATACCTTTGTTTAAATTTTAAGTCTGTAGATCTAATAGCTGATAAAAAGGATATTTTTTATATTTATAACTCCCCGTAAAACTCTTGAGGGTTGATTTTTGAAAATACCTCCCTAAGCTGATCTCTGCTCAGCAAAAGTAACACATTGTTAAAAGTTTTCTGACGCTTAAAATATTGTAAATAATTTATAACTGAAAGTGTCATACATTAATATAACTTTCTGTTGAATTTATTTTATGTTAAAATTGTAATACTCGCAAGCAACGCTGTTTCCTAAATAACAATGGCGATTCAATGGAAAAAATAGCGAAATGTTGACAATAGAGTCAAGTTGGCAAATGTCTAGCTACTTTCATAGCTCAAACTTTATTAGAGCTTTGTAAGACCCGCCGTGTAGGGGAGCGATGCACGTTAATGCTTTATCTACCGCATTATGATCTACAGAAATTTTTTCATGCAATATTTTTTTAAGTCACTACATTGAAAATTAAGGGACATACATAAACAAAATACTCCACTTAGGGAAATTTAATCGGTTAGAGCTAATAAATTAATTAAATATATTCCACTGTAAAATTAATTATATACACCATTCACTTAAAATAAATAGTCAAATCATTTTCTAAGGTCTCCATAAACATAAGACACTTAAATTTTGACATTAACTATTTTTGGGGCACAAAAATGATAATCTTTGCAATCTGCTGAAAACGCTGGCAGCTGAAAATGTAATATCTGCTACAAAACTATTTGCCTTCCCCGCTAAAATACTCATCATAGAACCCGTGCCATCATATATCTTGGAAGAGTGGATTTCAAAGAATATTCCAGCTAAGTATTGGTAGAATATTCCTGCTAAATTGGTGTGGCGTGGTAGTTAGGAGAAGGGGGTGCCAGCTCAGGTGTTGTCCACGTCACTTGACCATGGTTCAAAATTATGTGGTCCGTCGCCAAAAGCCCTCATGTAGCTGAACAGTGCGACGTTAATATTCACTCACTGAAAAAATACAGTACAGTAGTTATAACTATTTTTATACTTAAAAATGCAATATCTGCCTATTCAATTAAAATTATAACATTATAATTAATTACTAACCACACAAACAAATTTTGAAAATTTATCCAAATGATGTAGTGTGAAAGAGAAAGTTTATTCAGACAGACAACAAATGCGTCTTATATGCATATAGATTTGTTTGAATTCTTGTGTATTATTACTTTTGTAAGCTTCATGACATACTTTATGGTGTACCAGTATTTTAAAGCTGACTGAGCAACAGCAACATTTATCTGGGTATAGCTAGTTATAACATAAAATTAAATCTTAAAGAGATATCAAAAATAAAAGACGACTCAATATTTTGAATAAATCAGTATAAACATTTTCATACAAACACAATATATATATATTGTAAAATATTTATTTTGCTATTTGCATTTCAGACAGACATCAAACAAAATTTTAGAGATTTGTCAAGAAACAGATAAAAAACATATTTAAGAAAAATACCACTGATTAATTTTTGCCAAAGACATCGCAATGTGCAAAAAATATTTGCAGTACATAATAACCAAAAAAATGTAAATACTAAAATGTTAAAAAAAACAAAAATTATATATTGAATTAATTAAAAAGTTACTGGAGGAAAGATAAAACGGAAGAAGCTAGATAATGCTCATAATAACTAATTTCATGTGGCTGGCTACACGGCGCACCTGGCATGATTTTGAAATCACGCCAAATTGGTATGTGCGAGAGAAGCCGATAATATTATAGTAATGCACAATTAAAGTACTTACGTATTATTGCAACCTATTGGTGACATTATACAAAATGAGCGCACATGATTGCCAATTCAACGCATACAAAGTTGGGATTAAAAGTGGCGGCGGTTTTTAACGTTGGCGACTGTGCAAAAATACGAAATTTTACTAAAAAATAATCCAAAGTATATATATATATATCAGCATAAAAATAAATTGGAAAATGAAGTACAATACTAACATTAACTGACATAAAAGAACTGAACTAACATCTGTCTTTTAGGGGATCATAGCCTTTGTTGCTCCATATCCCACAAAACCTGAACTGAACTGAACTGAACTGAACTAACTTTATCAATGCAAAAGCATAATTTGAAAAAAATAAGGTATTTACTTATAACCCCAACCTTTTGGCGACATTATATGAAACAAAGCACATGACTCGCAATTCAGCATGTATATGACGTGCGAAATCAGGGTTGCCAACTTGGTGATTATTTATTTTGAATGTTGGCGACTGTTAGATAGCACATAGGTGCCAAAAATAATTATATCTTACCTTTTACCTGCTTCAATGAACGCATGACTTCATTTGGCATGATTCTGAAATCATGCCAAATTGGTGTTGGTGACTTTATACAAAATGAAGCACATGATTGCCAAGTCCCAACGCATACGAAAGTTGGGATTGCCAAAGTGGCGAGTTTTTTTAACGTTGGCGAATGTGCAAAAATACGCAAGTACTAAAAAATTATCCAAAGATATATATATATATATATCCCGAGCATAAAAATAAATTGAAAAATGAAGTACAATACTAACATTAACTGACATAAAAAGAACTGAACTAACATCTGTCTTTTTAGGGGATCATAGCCTTTGTTTATCCGTATCCCACAAAACCTGAACTGAACTGAACTGAACTGAACTAACTTTTATCAATGCAAAAGCATAATTTGAAAAATAAGGTATTTACTTATAACCCCAACCTTTTGGCGACATTATATGAAACAAAGCACATGACTCGCAATTCAGCATATATATGACGTGCGAAATCAGAGGTTGCCAACTTGGTAAGTTATTTTGAATGTTGGCGATTGTTAGGATAGCACATAGGTGCCAAAAATAATTTATCTTACCACTACCTTCTTCCTCAACATACTCATTTTTGGCATGATTCTGAAATCACGCCAAATTGGTATGTTGTGGCCAGTCTAATGTTATAGTAATGTACAGAATTAGAGGTACTTATGTATTATTGCAAACTATTGGTGACATTATACAAAATGAAGCACATGATTGCTAATTCAACTCACACAAAGTTGGAATTGCCAAAGTGGAGAGTTGTCTTGAACGTTGGCGATTGTGCAATAATACGCAAGCACTACAAAAATTATCCAAAGTATATATATATCCCGAGCATAAAAATAAATTGAAAAAATGAAGTACAATACTAACATTAACGACATAAAAAGAACTGAACTAACTTTATCAATGCAAAAGCATAATTTGAAAAAATAAGGTACTTACATATAACTGCAACTTATTGGCGACATTATATGAAACGAAGCACACGACTCAAAATTCAACATATATATATGACATGTAAAATCGGGGTTGCCAACTTGGCAAGTTATTTTGAATGTTGGCGATTGCCAGGATAGTACATAAGTTCCAAAAATAATTTATCTTATGACCACCTGCTTCCTCAACAGGTATTTAAGCCATTTGTCTATTTTGCTCATTCTCTGATGCCTATTCCAGTTTGATATGTAATTACTACCAACACTGCTTTTGCTTGGGCAGTATGATTTTCTGCATGGCAATTTTATGCACTGAAGCCAATAGTTTACCCTTAAACGTTAAAATAAAGACACATGAAATTGCAAAAGAACCATATTATTGGATCAAGTGTAGTATAGGGGGCTACTTGGCGCAGTCCTTTATTTTGGTTACTAAAAGTGGTCTCCAAGGTACTTTTTCGGTATTATTTATTTTAGAATGAATTCGATATCTCACCATGACATTTAGATAAAAATCGAAGAAAAATCGCCAAATCAAAGTGCCCCCCTATACTACATTTGAACCGAACTGAAATATAACCCTTATCAATGAGAAGTTTTAGTTTGTCAAAATTATAATCTTCGCATTCTAAAGAAATAAATAAATAAGTTGTAATTTGCAAGCAAAATCACACACATAAACATCCCGCGATAATACCTAAATGTTGCCAAAACAACAAAACAAAGTTTTAGTTGTTGAAAGAATTATCCTTAAAAAATTATTAATTCGAAAAATAATCCTAATTAAATATCAAAGAATAGAAAAATTGAATAAATATTCCAACCGATAAACAAAGCTACAGTAAAAATATGTAATAATCTTGAAAAACTGCATGTAAAGTATAAATTGTCCACTTAGTGAGAAACGTGACTACATATGACGTCATAACACTGGAAAATCACTTAAAAATTAAAATTTAAAAAATTTGGAAGGAATTATGAACGCCAAACCTATTTAAGAACCTTCTGGTGTAATTTTGTGTACGTGTACCAAGTTTCACGTTATTTGGGTGTCTGGATCTCGAGTTAGAGGGAACAGACAAACAGACCAACAAATGCGTCGTATATATATAGATAAGTTTATGGTCAGATAATGGTATTGTTAAATTTTATGTTTTGTGTACGCGTAGTTGTGTTAACTTTGAGTTTGGTTTTTGGCGAAAGAGGAGAATTTTGATTTAGTATTGTTTGTTTAGATATTGAGTTTGATAATTGGTTTGAAAATGTTGAAGATCATCCAGGTAAAAAATTTTTTTTGTTTTACTAATTGTTGAATGAGTTAGATAAGTTGAGTTAGATTTTGTGGAATATTTGAGAAAAAGTTATTCGAAGGGGAGATAGATAAATTTTACTTTTGATGAATTTGTTGAATAATGCTTTTGGGGAAAGTTTTTTTTTATTCTGTCGAGATAGATAAGATTTGCGTTCAAAAGTATGTAAGGTAAATTGAAGAGTTTTTTGGATATGTAAATACGAAATTGAGTTGTAATAATTATACGGTATATTTGACAAAGTTGTCTTGATGTAGAGAAGGTTATTTTTGAGTTAAGAATTTTGGGCAAATGAAAATTTTAGTTGCAATAATTGTACGGTATATTTGAGAGATAGTTGTTTTGATGTAGAGAAGGTAATTTTGAGTTAAGGATTTTGGGCGATTTCGAGTAAATAAGTTAATGAATATAGATAAGTTGAATTAATGATTGTGTGGTATATTTAAGAATGTTTTGAGATGAATCTAGGAAAGTTCGAGTTGAGGATTATGTGAGATTTGTAAATAAGCTGATGAGCATAGATGGGTTTTAGTTAACGGTATGTGTGGACGAGTCGATTGATTTGTCTTGGAAGTTGCAGATAAGTTAAGTTAGTGTTATTGGAGGCACAGGATATGAATGATCTGAGGTAAAGGCATTTTGAATGATTGATGAATCATTTTAAGGTTACTGAGAATTTTGGGTTAATGTTATAGAACGATACGCCGAGTAATTAATTGATGATTATTGATGAATTGAGTTAGCGGTATTGTTGAAAATTGAGGATCTTTGTTGCTGTTTTTTGTATATTTGTTGCGCGTATAGTGAAGCATTGTGATGAGTTTTTTTTTTTTTATCTAGAATTGATACATTGTATTTACATAGAATGTTAAAAGTTATGTTGATTAGTGAAGTGATATTTGGGGGAATTGTGTTTAATTATGTGCATAGCACCTTGTAATAATTTTTTGCTTTTTTGTTTTAGTTAAAATTACTTACCTGTATGTGTCGCCTCATATGTCATGGGTTGCATTATCAATTTTATGTTTATAATTTTTTTTCTGAAATTTTTCAACTGCATTTGTGATTTCTGGAATTGATTTCTCAATATGGAAATTCGCATGTATTTGAATGTAGAAGAAATTTTTTTTTCTCAAAATTTTTTAAAGTATTAGTCGATATAGTAATTTTTACAATCGGATTTGCATTGTTTTTCTTTTGTCTTGATTCTGCATTCTGTTTCTTGTGTTGGCGGTTGCGGCGATCGTCTTATCGCAGCAAATAGGATGTTTTTTCCCACCTTCGTAAACATTGGGGGTTCATCCTGATCACATGCACACTCATCGTTTGCGATTCTAAATTTGATTACATTAATTTGTTTTTTTAACTTTCAATTGCAAAACCAATGCTTGTAGTGATTTTTTTTAATTTCTTAGGCTATTAAGCATTCTCAGAGGTTATAAAATTTTTTGTTTACACTATTCGCTTCAATTTTATAATTTTTACTTTGCAAATCTGAATTTATTACATTTAATTTTTTTTTAAACTTTCAATTGTAACCAATGCTTGTGAATTTTTTTAAATTTCTTAGGCTATTAAGCATTCTCGGAGGTTATATATATTTTTTTTACCTATGCACACCCATTGCTTCAATTTCTATTTTTCACTTTAAATAAATTTTTTTTACGAAAGATTGTTATCGTTGCTCTTAGTGAACCATTGCAATTTCTTATGCTTTGAGTACTGTTGAAGGTTAAAATAGTAATTTTTTTTTGGTGGTCTGGGACATGCACATCATATTAGTCGTGTCAGGATTTCGATGTTATACGATTATGAAGTGTCTGTGTTTCTGGGTGCCATGTTTGTATTGATTACATATGTTTTCACTTGTATTTATTTCTTATCACAAAGTATTTAGTTCAATGCTCATATGTGTGATTATTGTGAGTAGCGAAGCTGTTATGTATGCAATTTTGAATTACTATGATTTACTCGTCTTATTTTTTATGATTTAGTGGCAACATGTTTCTTTGTGATTATTCGATTATTTCTATTTGTTATTTTTATATGTTGTCCTTGTGAATTGTTTGGTGACCCATATCTCATTCGATAATTATTTTTTCGGAACGCATGAATTTAATTGTATTTTTGTTAGTAATTGAATTTTTTCTTTTTTTCTCTCCTTTCGCAACGTTTAAGGAATTAGGATTAGCATGCACTTAACTTGTTGGTTTTTTTTTTGTGTGTGCAAATTTTTTTGTTTAAAATTTTTTTTTAGACAATGTTTCTTGAATTTTTTTTTTTTTGCGTTTGAGTGATTGAGGACGAGATGGGGACCTCGGGTATCTGAAGGCCTGTGGAAGAGTGGGGAAATTTTATTCTCCCTATTTCATACACTTTACTGATTCTGACTCTTCTAGGAGAGTGTTCGTGTTTTCTCTCTTTCAGGACATCATGACATGGTTGTTTCAGGGTACATTGGGTCTAGTTGTATCACGAGATGAACCCCGTCGGGTCAGATCTCTGGATGTACCCCCTTGCACCATGAGCGACCCTACAAGATTCAAACAGCATGGGTTACTACTACAAGGCCGATGAGCTGTTATGCTGTTTCAGCAAGATTAGGACGCTCCAGACATCGTTTTTTTCTCTCTCTCCCGTCAGGACGTGGACAGCCGTCCGTGACCAGGAGTCCGTGAGTGCCTGTTGAAAGGAAGACGAGTCTGTTGGAACTGCTGATATAAATTTTTTGCACTTCGATATGGACATTTCCACAATGAATTTTCATGTGTTGGAACTGCTGCTGCTATTGCATTTTTGATACGGACATTTCCTTAATGTTTTTTTTTTCTTGTGTTGGAACTGCTGCTGCTATTTGCATTTTGATACGGACATTTTTCCTCAATGAATTTTTCTTGTGTTGGAACTGCTGCTGCTATTGCATTTTTGATACGGACATTTAACTTAATAAATTTTTCTTGTGTTGGAACTGCTGCTGCTATTGCATTTGAAGAGTACGGACATTTTCACTCAATGAATTTTGCTTTGTTTTTGGAACTTCTGACACTATTGCCTTTTTGTATTTACATTTTTACTACCATGAAAGAGGGGAGGAGTGATGGGAGGACGCCGGCCCCTGAGATACAGTTTTAATTTTTGCATTTGCCCTGTTTACAGGAAATAGGGATTACACAGGAATGTGGGTGCGTCGAGGTTCAACGAACCTCATGGCCGGCAAGGTTGTGTTCTTGCGCGGACTGTTGAGTCCAAACAGAGTGGTAGATTTGACGGTAATGAATCCGTTGCGGATTCTTTTCGAAGTGGTGCGGTCAGCTTTAAAAGCACGCACATGCCATTATTCGAGGCATTTTCCCTCTTACGTCTGCCAGAAAAAACCTCCCGTCTGGAAGCGAACTCGCTGCCCGGGTCACCCTTTCGTCCACTCCTTTCCTCTCAGATAAGTACCACCCTTGTAAATTTTAACGTTGTTTCCAATATGTTAATCAATAAATATAATTGTTTACCACTATACGATCAGTATTGATGAGTTTCATTAATTTATTATTTAAAATTAATTTTAACTTAATTCATGATGCGATGTTAAATTAAGAAACTGGGTTTAAAGTCATAGAAATTAAATGAACCAACTTTAGCGTCGCATTAGTAGTGAAAACCGGCCACCTGTGACAGTGACAAAAACATTGAGAAAGTGAGTAAACTAACCACAAAAGATCGTAAATTAATTGTGTGCAGGATAGCTGGAGGATGAATGCTGCAAGGTACATCGAAATTTTGACCTGTTTCATGAAACGTTTACGCAGGCTACGACACCGCAGTACACACAACACGGCTCATGTTTTTTATTCACAGCAATGCTCATATGGCCAATATTATCCCCTGGCAAAAAAGGGGGTGTTTCAAATTAAACATTCTTGCCAGAGCTCAATCCTGCGTTCTTCTTATTCGCACCGCTTTGAATGGAAAGATATTTGACGATATTTCTGAAATGTGACGAGGCCTTTGAGCTGCATCTCAAAAGAAGACTTCTTGTAAAGTTTCCAGGACATGTATAGCAGATCTTAGCGGTGCATAGTTATGGGAGGTGACTATTTCGATGGACAGTTAAGTAACTTTTTTAATATATCATTTACGTTAATGTTGCAGGACTATTCACCAAACTTTATTGTCAGAGGTTGTATGTTTAACTTTAAAAATATATCTACTCTTATAATATTCTAAATATTCTGAAACTCAAATTGTTATTTTTGAATTGCTGTTGATTAATTTCTTATAAATGTCACGTTTTGAAACTTTTTCAGAATTATGCAAGTAATAAGTTTAATTGTAATAAGGAAGGATAGTAAAAGTTAAAATGTCCAGTGTGCCTATATATAGTAAAAAAGTACTAATTTTTTATAATATATTGAATCAACTGACTTCAGTTGCTAAAATTGAGATCTTTCTGAATTTCCATACTTTGTATGCAAAGTTTGAAGTTTCGAAATATTTTCACTTATTTCCCTTTTTTCAATTCATAT